>JAULBU010021478.1:0-40314 GCA_032358235.1 Odonthalia washingtoniensis
TTCAATACACCAGATTTACTCTTGTTCTTTTCAATTCCAAGTACATTTGATTTCGGCGTTGCATAGGCAGCACAATTTCAACTAGTTCCCGCTAACCGTTGCTGCCGATATCTTCTGCCACCAGAAGCATTCATGACGGAACAATATGCTTAATTTTACTTTTCCTGTGCACAGGTCCAAATATGTCGGAACAGGAGGTAGGTGAATATATGAAAATATTATGCGCTATGATGGAAATGATTACCTAATACAATATTTTTTATTCTGAAATAAAATTCATACATACGTTATATTTTTCAGAAACAGAATCATACGTTGTGAAGTTTCCATTTTTGACACCGTAAGAAGTCCTCACTCCCTTCATTCTTATAAATGTTAGCCACAGTAAATGTGGTGTATTTCGTGGTTGTGAGAACCTCGCTGATAAGAAAGCGAGGAAAAAACCTTCCTCTACAGTCTTTTCTTTTCATTAATTATATTTTTGAATAGTAGGTTTTTAAACTTTCAGTAATGTGTTTTCGAAAATTTTATTCACAGAAAAACATTGGAAATTTTATTGACATTAATACATTTTGCAATTTGTCAACTGAATACTGGCCTGTACACGTTATAAACCAGTTCGGTTCCTTCTTCCGTTATTTAACTTAGCAGTGATGACGAATTTTTGTGCCAACTTAACACAATTGAATTATCTGCTTCCTAAACCCATCACAATGTGTCATCCTCACATTCCCCTCATTTACATCCCATCATCAACATAGTTTATTCGCCAAATTTCAGTCATCCGACAGCAACAATTTGAATTCAAGTTTTGCCTACCACCGATCAACTTGTAAAATTCAGCAGCCAGCAATTTACGATATTACATGCAATTATAACAGCAGCCGTTCAACTTGTAACAATCTGTGCTGCACAATAACAGGTCAGTCATCATATATTGAAATGCAATTTTATGCATCAAAAATTTCGCTAAGGTACGTGTCAGTCTACGTTTTACTCATACCAATGTTTTATTAGTATTGAATTTCTATTTACTCACAGTTCTTTTCAATAATTTCACCATCTGAATTCCCTTAACAGGTAACTTTTTCTGTTTCACTCCGCCGTTTATGCTAACAGGTTTGTTATATTTTCTTCTATGTTTCTTCTGTTATACCCAAATTCGCAATATGTCTATTGATATACAAATTGAAAACTTATTTTTATTAATTATTCTTCTATATGTGTTTTCCCTATTTCAGCAGATCGACATGGTAAAACTCTTAGCAGTGATGGAATGATATTACAGTTGAAAATATTGTGGAAATAAAACTTAGAACGTTTTGGTTATAGAATCTCTATCTTTTGTAGATAGATTGTTTTTACTTTATTTTACCCTTTCATTTTTATCACATTTCTTATTAGTACCATTTTTTGTTGTCCCGTTCTTTTCTTTTTTCCTGATATCTTTTTATTTATTATAATATGATCACTGATCATATTATATGAAATTGAAAAATTTCAAAAAAAGGAAAGGGACGACGTATGGTATGATACCATTATTACAAAAATTGAATATCACGTGTACACTGTAATTGGTATATATGTATTGCAATGTTTATTTCCCTTGTTCTATATATCTATAATAGCTACCGCGTATACCGTCATAATATTTATATATAGCACACATGTATCCATCACAAAGCGTAGTATCATCCACTTTCCTTTTCATGGAATGAATGATTTTTTGAATTCAGCATTCACGATTCCATGTAGTAAATGGATGGAAACTTGGGTTGCACCTCCGGTGTTACATTAAACATATGGACTGCGCAATAGATGTGAGTTACACTTTACACTACACTTTTCGTAGTAATTTAGGAAGGATTCATTCTTTCTCTCTTACACAATGTGTACTTTTTTTGAGGTACACATAAACTACACTTTTAGTATTATTTCAGGAAGGATTCATTCATTGTATTTTACAGGATGTTTAATTTTTTTGAAGTACAGATACAAAGAAATGTCCGATGTTTGAAAGATTTTTCATCATTACATCCGTACACTTTTCCAAACCACGAAAGGTGCCCTGTAGTATTTCTTCCATATATTTTCCACGGTCCGTAAGTACATTTGTACGCCTCATACAAAAAACTACAGTAAGTGGACAGCACAGTTAATGGCTCATATAATTTACATTCAAATTATGTAGATATTTTATTCAGTTACCATCAGTAACAATTCAAACACTGTACTTTTTTATTTAACCTACACGGACCCCCAAAATTCGCATGGCCTAGTAGATATTTACTGCAACCAAACACTACTCCATTTGAATGTAGGCATTCAGTTCTGGAAACACAGGAGCTTGTTGGAAAGGAGGCGGTTGAGGAAGTTATCACCATGACCTGAAACCGTGACTTCCATTAAAGAATATTTTCATCGCAAGTTGTATCCCCTGAAGACTAAAATAATATAACTGCTGAAGTTGTGACAAAGTGTCGGGAAAGAAGGTGGAATGAAGAATTAAATTTCTGGTTATAGTTGTATGTAAATGTAAATGAACCTATTTTTCTATTTAGTTATTTACTCGTGTGTTTTTACAAGAGGTAGTTTCTTAGATAATAATAAAGAAATACTATTTGTAAGACCCTGTAAGTTTTTGATAGTTGCATTGCATTCAATAAAAGAATACGAAACCAATACTATTGCATCTTAGTTAATAACTACTTCACACTGCTTCCTTCTTACTACATAATTGTAATAAAGATAACTAAGAAATGAACATGATCAGTTTTTATGAAAATAATTCGTATACTGTAGGCAAAGGCAACATATTCGAACTGTTCTGTTTGTAATGCTTGAATTTGTATACAGTGTATGAATCATGATGTTTTGTTTAAAAACAACAACTTTTATAGCCGTTACAGTTCGTATAAAAATACGAGTGAACTTGTTCAACATATTACAAGGTATTTGAAGAAAAAATGTATTTGTCAAGGATATACCGAAAAGGCTTTGATTGTAAATCGAAGATGACAAATCACAGACTAACGTGACAAGTTACACAAAGAGTCTTTGCGTTGGTTGTCATATTAGTCTATGATTTGTCAACGGTGAGACCGGAAAAGGCAACAGCGGAATAATCTTCGAAAAGGCGGACACGGAATATATTGGAGAATTCAGAACCACCGTTGAAAACTTTAACAGTTGATCGTAATAGAAAGGATGATTCGGAACAGGAAATTGTAGTACGTACGTCCAATGCGTCTGTAAAAATGCCTGTTTTAAGTCATGGTCAAGCGAAAGGCAGGGTCCGTGGTAGTCCTGTAAAGAGAAGTGTTGGTATGTACAGATTAAGCAGTACTTGTCTTAGTTATTCTTCATCCAACAGTAATGGGATAGATAGCTGTAATGGTGAGAACATGGATGTAAGGACAGTGAGTGATGTGATTCAGAATAGACCAGGAAACAATCCAGTTATTGCAGAAGAAGTTAGTCCCATCAACGACCTAGATTTGCTAGCGAAATAAGTAAACATGGAAGAACATAGAGAACTGCAAGAAGATGCTCCAAAATTGACAAGAAAAAATAGAAGAATATTTACTAACATGAACGAGTTCAAGTTATCGTGTACTGAAAAAACTGATGAATTTTTTAAGAATGATATTTTTAATCAAGGCTCTTGATCTGGAATTATAGCATTAGAAGCCAAAATATTGACTTGAAAGAGACTGTTCAGAGTCTATCAGTGCTAAATACGGAACTTTTTCGAAAAATGTCTGTGAACAACAACAACCGTGGAAAGTATGCGCACAGCATGGTTAATTAATTACTTAGGAGACATTTTGGGATTTCTCTTGCCCTTTACCAGAGAATGTAAAAGTGGGGATTTGAGGAAACATGTGAGTTGGATCCAAATATATATATTTGGAAATGGAAGAAATTGGACCAACCGCTCGAAAACTGTGCTGGACAGTGGGATCAAAAATGTTGACGGAAATGATAGTTCCAACTCAGTTCCATTTGATCTGCAACTGAATTGATTTATATGTTATTTCTGTCAACCGCGAGAAAGGTATTATCTGAACTTTACTCCGACTGTAACTGTCATCATGACAGTTCCAGTCGGAGTAAAATAATAGCATAGATTTGTAAGCTTTATCAAAATGATGTGGAGAACACTTAAAAATATATCCGATTGAATAGTTGAAAAATGATGTTGTAGAAAAGTTTTCCAAATTTGGCAGTTTAGAGCAACGGTAAATGCAGATTCTATCTGACTTCTGTAGTACAAGAAAAAGAGTTCCAGGGACAGATTTTTTGAAGCACTTGGGTATGGTTAAAAATTAGCAAGGTTTAATTTGAAAGAATCTGGAGCAAAAGAAAGAAAGAAAATGGAGATAGATGTCGCAAGGAGCAAGATATTGAGAAAAAATAGAAACGGAGTATTAGACATGACGTGATGGGCACTGCCAAATGTATTGATATGCAATTACATGAAGAAAATAATGCAGAAGAACCTGATGGAGGAATTGAAGAGAACGAAGAAGGGAGGTTGAATTTGTTTCATAACAAAGTTGGTCCTGAAATTTTGCATGATTTTATGGCAATATAACGAACGAACATGGAAATATTGTGAAAGGGTCTGTTATGACTATTTCTTGAGTAGATGTGTGAAGAACTTCGCCTTTCTCATTATTTGGACTTCAATCACTTTTACCATGAACTGTATTCATTACGAAATGTGCTGATGAGTAGTCATCATCAGTTAAACCTTCTGACATAGAGAGTGTCCGCGGGCATATGGAATTGCATCTTTCAATTCACTGCCCTCGGAGATGATATACGTATGATATATAATAGCTCAGTTCCCCTTCCCTGGAGCACCGGAACGCTGCACCTAACCATTTATAATGAAAATTTATTGTGCGGAAATTGCTATTTCTTCCATTTTCAAATACATTGCCAATTGTTCGTTTTGTTCTGGATTGAGGTGGATATATAGATGGGTGCCACGAGATATCCATAGGGATGCAGCTTCGATCGCAGTTGTAAATGAAAAATAACCAGGAGAACCAGTCAGTCTAACTTCGAAGGCATTGTGCTCGTATTGTAGTGCGCATTCGTGGACAGTGATCAGTAAGCGACCCCCACAGTTTGCAATTTTAGTCAGCCAAGCACAGTTTTTATCTACATCCAACAATGTACACAACCATCAAATCCATAAATGCAAAGTAGGATGGAGTTTGGACAACCATCCCACGTCCATGTGAGATTTCAGATATTTCTGCAGGAATAATATTTTACAAGAGTAATTGGAAGCACCCATGGTTCTGTCTCCTTCATCAGTTGCAGAATTTTAATTTTTGAAAATAATATTCTACTGATGTCTTTAATGTTCTTTTGTCGGGTTTCCCGCACCTGTTAAGTATTCTTCTATACTACCAAATAACTGTACAATTGGTTGTGTTGGAAAATCGATGCTTTCAGTAAATGCGTCTGTTATTCCTCCTTTAATTGTTTCTTCACTATCAAACTGATATGGCGTACCATCCATAAGGCAGTACCCGTAACTTTCAAACTGTTTATTCTTTATGTTGAAGAAAGCGAGAGTAGAACATGCATAATGTTTCAGTGCCTCCTGATTCCATTTCCCCCTTCCGTCTAAGTAGTACAAATTTCGATGTACTCCATTGAATTAGAAGGAGACTATATCCGTACCACATTTCAAATTTTCAAACTTTGGTCATATTGGAGACATATACGGGTTGGATGAGCATCTCGAATCGATGCAGACTCCCATAAGGTCTATATGTGATAAAGAGGTTCAACAAAATATATTATCTTCCCTTCCTTGTTCCTCCTCGTCTGTGTTTAGGGAAATGAATGCCTGTTTTCAAATGGCGTAGTTTTTGGGTGTAGTAAGCATAAACTAGGCCATGAAAATCTTGGGGGTCCGTGTAGTGTACATATACAAGACTACAGTGAATGAATTGTTACGGATGGTAACTACGGACAAAATCTACGCAATTTGAAGAAATAAATGAATGGGTCATGAATTTTGGGTATACAGATTATGTATAATTTAAGGTATGAGACATACAAATTTACTTACCGACGGTGAAAAATAAATTAAATAAATAATCCGAGCCACCTTTCACGTGTCGGAAGATTGCACTAATGTGTATTTCAAAAAATATTTCAGGCAACGGACATTTTAGTATATGCTTACTATATAAGAATCTACAAATTTTGTACATGAAAGTTGATGGGGCAGGCAAAAACGTTCTGGAAACACTGAAAAATTTAATGTATGTAAACTAGGCCCGCGAGTTTACATTTTGTATGAGAGAGTGAATGAATACTTCATAAAATTCTACGAAAAATGTAGTTATTTATGAATGTCGCATTAACCTATTCTTTCGCAATTCGAATGCAAAACCGTAGTGATACTACATTTTTACATACAATTTTTGAATGGAAACGTGAATGGTGAATCCACATATCATTTATTTGATGAATGGGAATGTGGATGGGTAGTGGCCGTTATAAGGTATATATATGTGATATATATATATATATATATATATATATGTAGAATGGTGCTATATGGGAATGTGACATGGAATATGGGCGATATACATTGAAATACATGTATACTAATTACGGTATACATGATATATTTAATTATAATAATAACAACATTATCATTCCTTAAGACTATGAATTTGAAAATGAACTGAAAAATGAAATGGGGTGAAGAGTGTAATATTGAACATTGTGGTAAATAAAAAGAAACAGAGAAATCAGAATATCATATAAAACAGAGGAAACACACCCTAAAACTAACTGAAAAAGTCCAATAACATCATAAAGAAATTGTTACATGTACATATCATAGACATGATGACTTTTGTTCATCTGCTGACATATGAAAAACACATCAATAATAGTATAAATCGATACGATGTTAGAAAATTGTATATGAAAAGAACACATGTGATGTGAATATGAAAAACAATATCCGTACGAACCCGTACGGATTACGGAGCATGTAAAGTAACCGAACTAAGTTACCTTTGAACATAATTCGCAACAACCAAGCATAGAAAAGTAAAGTTAGTAATTTGTAACGATGGGATATAAATTGTACAACTAGCGAAAGAATAGATATTTATACGAATACCCACGGGAATATGATTTGATCTCATTGTTGTTGTCGCGATGGAACATGACAGGTATGGTTGGGTGTGGAACATTGACGAAGACCGAAATGTCATTTTTCGACGTCAATGAGCGCTCGTCGACATGGTGTTGATAAAAATGGTCGAACCGACTGTGCCGGAAGAAAGGAAGAGGGAATGTGAATTTTTCAGAATGGTCAAGAGAATTACTTTAAATTCGCCCAAAATACAAGAAGTTATGTAAAATTTAATATCAGAAAATGGCACGAAAAAGAAATTTTGGTAGCATAGTCAATGTATAAAATTTGTTTATATAATTTAGTGGAAATGTGTTTAAAATTATGCCAAAAAGAAAATGATGAATCGTCAGAAGGCACAGTACAGGAAATAGAAAATAAAACCAAATTAAAAAATAGATTTTAATCCGCTTTTAAAAATGTGAACTGTATCGGCAAAATGTTCTGTGACGTGGCTATGGCCACGGAAGTAGACCAGGACGATGATAAATGTTGGGAGAACCATGAATTAGTATGTCCCGAAGTACCGGGAATGATTTTAGGGCAGCATCGGATGCTGAAAATAGAAAGATCTTAATGTATGAAGGGGAACATGAAATAGTTTACGTGTTCACTAAATATTATTTGAGACCTATATTTAGAGATTTAAAAACCATAGCTTGTATAATAGGCAGAACTGAATTAAATATCTCCTGTTCTGACCAAGCTGTTTTGATAAGGAAAAAGCAACAGAAACATTTTGTATCGCCATGGATTTATCGAATTGCAGAAAACACACGCGGGAACAGGCGGCTGTCAGTCGTGATAACATAAATGATTCTTACCTGTCCTAAATTGAACTTGGAAAGGAAATGGAAAAAAGGAAAGCTGGAGTGTTGATAAAATCAGTGCCTGTATCGCTAAGCATCCTGGAAACTCATGTGGGGAGAAAGGATGTCGAAGAAATTTTCAAGATAATTCGTGACCCTGAGTTTGACTCACGATTATTCTCAGAGAAAGTTACATCTGTTATTACTGTCATAAGATTAGGGATTACATAGTGAGAAAATGTCGTCAATGAAACTTAAGTATACAATGGAATAATTTAGGATTGTAGTGTGGAAATCTGGAAAATTGTATGTGATTATTTTTATTTTTGTTTGTTCCATTTTATTTTTCATTGTATCGTGAACATAAAAAAATGCAATTCCTTTAAAACATAAGCCACAATGTCGATGCGTACTTGAAATGAAATGCCTGTTTATCGAAGTAAGTAACTATTATTTTATATGAAAACTTGTCATAGTAATGGTAAGACTAATTTTATTAAAATTTCACACTTTGATCATACTAAAAATGTAATATTTAATAGACAATTGGTCAAAGTTCAAAATACTACGGACGCAATGAACCGTGTGGTCAAGAGAATACTTTGTAAGCAATAAAGGATACTGAGACAAATTAATTACGATGAAGTTTCCATTTGTGAAGACTGTTGTTATAAATATCATTACCTGGAAGAACTCTGACCTTTTCTCTCTGGACGGCTTTGATTACTTGAAAAAGTACTAGTGTACCAGAAGTCATTCTTTTATCAACTAGAAGACCATCAATGAGGTCAAATGAGTTGGATCAGTCGAATTTTAAATGAAGAAAGTCGTCAACATAACACGGAGTCAAATGCAAGAAGCAATTTGGATAGTGTAGGGGAATGACGAGTAGTCAACGGATTGGAGGGGATATGGTTGTGACTGTACTATGACATGGTCATAGTAATCTGTGGATTTCATTCGGAACCGATGTTGAATAGGGATGATCATACAGAGGTTGAGAAGGGTTGGAGGATGATATATGGAAGCATCTGGAAACCATTCATATATATATAATTTTTGCCTTTCCAGTTCTTTTTTTGTAATGTCTCAATGAAAGTCTCGAAGGAAGCCGTGACGAATGAAACTGGAAACAGTGTACGAGAGAAACTTCTATAGACAAGTCCGGTGGATTGACGCATCGTTGAGGAACCGCTTAAAATCAAGATATATATATATATAAAGAGAAAGTGAACAATGCAGAAAACTGACATGTGCAGATATACTGTAATAACAAAATCCGTGATTTTTAGTTTCCACAGCAGTGTTCAGTATGACAAAGAAGTGATGTTGAAGCAAGCGAGAAGTAGGCGGGCCACATACGATCAGAATAGGTGCAGCTACATATGGAGTTGGGATTTTTGCAAAAATTTGAAGCTATGAACTGTTGTATAGAATTTCTGTGGTACCCGTTAGATCATGTACCGGCTACGATAGTATGATACTGTCTGAAACACTAGTGTAGAATTGTATGAACACCGCAGTAAGAAGTAACGTTGACTGTTAAGTGCTTGTGCAGCATTTCCTAAGCGTAAAACATCAATGTCGAATAGAGGGATAGTGAGACAACTTAAGCAAAGGCCAACGAGGTCAACATTGAGATATTCAGAACCCCATTCAAGGCCGCAAGTATCTGAACACCCAACAGTGATGGTGGGGATGAATCGTTACGTGATCAAAATCCAAATTTATGCACAGAACAGCAAGTGGAACCTCCTGGACGTGGAAGAGGTAGGCTCCGTGGAAGTCGTGGAATTGGAAGAGGTAGTATAGGGAGACCGAAAAGAAATTAGACAAACGAATGTTCAGTAAATAGTGATGTAGAGAACACATATACTACCGAAAACGACGAATCTCGGCTTGGAAATGATGAGGTAGGAAGTGCAGAACAAAATTAAAACAACAGTGAGTAATTTAATAGTTCCCTCAACAATGTTGGAAAGGTAGAAATGGAAGTAAGTATGGAAGTGTTTCGGAAGCTGCAGGAAGAGGTTAGACAATTAACGGCCGAGAAGTCAAGACTACTAGTTTTGATGAATTAATTCAAGGTTTCAGCGAAATAAATGGGACTGGAATCGTTCAACAAAGAGGTATCACTTAAGGCTCTTTAGTCCGAAGTTATCAGACTTGATTGTAAACATACTGAGATGAGAGGAATGTTACAAAGTTTAGAGTTAATGAATCAGTGTCTCTGAAAAAGATGTTGGAAAACAACAACAATCGTGGAAAGTATGTTAAGCGGATGATCAAACAAGTACCTATGAAATGTTTGGAAATTGAACTGGCAGTTGACTAGAGAGTGATGAAGTGGGAAAGTAAGGAAATCTGTGAATAAGACCCGTGTTGTGATGAAAATGTAAGGAAATGGACTTAAAATTGTAACTGAGAATGGAATTTTGGTGTTAGACGGATCCATCATAGTACAAACACCACACACTTTTCTTTGTAGCGGTACCAATATATATGTCCCCTACATGAATTCCGAGAGAGATATTATATGTTCGTTACTTAGGAAGGAATTGTGAACAGGAGAAAGCGTACAAATATATTCGCATGAAGAATCGAGAAATGCCGTTGTTGATGCGTTTTGTAAAGTTGGTACATTAGATGGACGTCTGAGACAAGTACTATCGGACGTCTGTAGTGGAAGGAAAAGAGCTGCAAAGGACAAATGTTTTTGAGAACTTTATTATTATTCACTAATTTCTCGATTCAATTTGAGAGAACTTGAATTAAGGTAAAGAAGGGAAAATAAATAACTACTGCGATAAATAAACTATCGAAAACAAATAGATTTGGTGTTCTAGACATGTCTTGGTGGCGGACTGCGAGTATTTGAGATATACAAGTACAGTACTGGTGAAATCAGCGAAAAATTGTAGGCGACGACGAGGGAGACGATGAGGAAAAATTGAATTTGTTTTCGAATGAAATCGGTCTTGCAGTGTTTCATGATTTCATTGGATATTTACTTGAGACCGTGGAAGAGGACACTGTAGAAGGAACTGTAATGAGTATTCCTCGTGTACATGAATGGATAAAAAGCTGTGTTAACCCTCTGAATGTGAAAGAGTATCGCGGTGGTGGACGTCAGAAAGAATTTAACGAAATATTTTCGAAGTATGTAAAAATTGTAACGAAACAGTTGGTTGGCAAGATAAGAAACTTTGTAGAAGCATGGGAATCCGATGAAGTTGAAGTACTGGAAGGCGAAGTAGCGGGAGAAGAAAAACATTTTAGATAAATGGAACGTGAAGCCATAATAATGGTTACAACGACAAGGCCGAGGAAACATTTCATGGCCATAAAAGTTGAATGGTTCCGTAAATATATTGATATACAGTGTGGAATTATTTATGACTGGTATATAGCCGAAATAGCGAGTGATTGGAAAAGTGTGAAAAATCTTGGGAAAGAATTTGTTGCAGGACCTCTAAGAAGTAAATTATTTGAGGGTGACGGAAGCATTGAATAGAATGGAAGTATAGAAGGAAGTGGAGAAGCATAGACCCTGTAATTTTAAATGAAGTATACATACTGCGACATGTTATGTGGGGTCGTCATCTTCACTAATATTGCTTTTAACAAATGTTTATGAATCCCTCTCCCTGTAGGATCCATTGATATAAAATCGTTGCCGTGGCCATGAAAACTGTTTAGTAAAAGAATCAATTCCGAAATTTGACCGCAACACATGTACAGATAAACAAATTGTGTTGAAATTTATGATATCATACTACTCTTCTGGCTTCAAAATATCGTCAACCGATGCATTTGCGGCGCCAGACTGGATGTAGTCCATTTTATCTGATGTAGATCAACGCAAGCATAGGCAGTTAAGAATGTAATCCACATTTTCGATTGGCAGAGTAAATTCTATATATTCTACAAAAGCCATTTATTTCTTCTCCATATTAGTCGAAATATTCATACGAAATAGAAGAAGGATTTTTGCCATATAGTAAACAAGACTGTTTGCGTCACCTTCTTCAATAAAGACGAAATTATTTCTTTACTCCTTCCTCGGACCGAATTATGTAGTTGAAAAAATCCGGTGTGTTTTCCGCAGGTGGCGCGTAGGAGGACTGTAATTTTCAGTATTTGTAGAATGATTATACTGTTGCAATGTAGGTAGGTGGCCGCCGATGATGTAGCCGGACTTCAGGAAAGTAAAACCAATTTCGGAATCTGTTAAAAAGATATCATTATCTTGTGAATAGATCCTAACTAGTTTTGTGAAACAAGTCAGACTGGTACGGGATAGTGTTTTCAATACAGCAGTAAGAATTTTGTCTGACCCTTCGTTACACAAATAAGATTTCTTTCTGATAGCATGAACCTGAACCAATGTAACAGAAACACTTTCGAGTGCAAATATGTAGATGGCTATTGACTATGTGTTTTTACAGTTTCTGATCCGGTTGAACGTTGGGTATTGATGATATTTAATCCGCGTTTCATGAATGTTGCATGAGGTGAACTTTGTCGTAATGTAGAAATAGTAGGGATCATGTTTTTAACGGTTTCATCCATCCGAGTTGCAATTATTTTCGAAGTAGACATGTAAGATTGCTTTAAGAATGTATTGAAGTGCTCGCATGGAGATGCATCTAATATATTTAAACTCCCGAACTTCGATAGGTCTTCAACTACGTGGTCTAGTAAATGAAATTTCAATGTATAGATTTCATGTTCGCTGTGCTTCTCAAAAGTATGTAAGCACTTTGAATTGATCTGCGCCATTTTTTCATAAATATCCTCAACCATATCCTTCTACCAACCGAGAAATTTATTTCCGTATAGAAGATCTTGCATTAAAGTTGTGCTCCTGGTGCAGATGAAAGTAAGAGGGGATTTTTCTTGGTAACAAGTAGCTCTGTCGATATTTGCTGCTACGAAAGGGAAAACCATATCCAAGCATTCAAAATCCTTACCTATTAACATTCCTCGTATCAAATTGTTGAAAAAAACCGATTAAGTTTCTGTGACTTCTCCTTTGTTGAGAAGTCAACATGGAAACCCGGCACAACTAACAGATTTTCTATTGCAGCGAGAATTAAATTAAAAGCCGGTAAAACATGCTGTTATACATGATCTAAATGGTTTACCAAGCCTCTTCTTGTCCAAGCAGAGCATGAATACGTCGGAGCTGGAGAGATATGTCATGAAACATGTTTCGATTGCCTTTGAGGTTCCTAGATGAAGTCTGTGCAATATTTCATACGTGAACATTGAAAACATACCCGGAACAACTAGCTGTGGATGTGTAGTACTCATAGATTCCAGGAAGGGAGCCCGTTAAGCTATTGAAATATCCTGAAGGAATTGTTTTGCATATTTTTCGAGAATGTTTATACGTGCTGTAGATGAAATTGAAGTTTCTGATTTCAATATTTCCGTGACGTGACCCCTTCTACATCTTATGGTGTTGACATGTCTTGGAGCAGCTCTAACACCGGTCTTGAAATCTGTAGATCTTCCTAAACATCTTACGCAGGGACGTATCGGAGTGAATTCATGTAAAAAACCTGACATGTCTTTTTGTTATGGTAATTTCCAACAGTATAAAAATATTACAGGGAAGAAATTCCATGTTATCTTGTACCGTGTGCACAGTGAGAAGCCGGCGAGTAACCTTCATATTAATGGATCAAGGACCATATCCATTGTCTTATGTGAAGAAATCATTTTTTCATCTCTCCCCGTTGAAGAATAATTCAGTGGTACGTGGTCGTCAATGAAGATATGTTCTTCACAGTCGTCGTGGATATTGATGCTGTAATTATCATCGTTGAGGTCTAAATGCGACCCTTGCAATCCAACTGGAATAAAATCAACTAAAATATTTCCGTGGTCTAAAAGGAACAATATTAACTGCACAGAGACGGAGAAACGTGACATGTATTGGCTATCATACCAAAAATTGTAACTTCAACGTTGTCTCTGGTTTGTCTGTATATATCTGCAACATTCATAGGAATGACTTTTTCACTGTGCCCCTGCTTTGGTTCCATTAAATTGAACAATTTTCACTACAAATAATCTAAGATCTTGTGGAGATGTATAACTCTGCAAAGAATTTGGACTGAAAAGGATGCGGAGCGAAGTCACGATTGCGTTCGTCTAAGCAAGGTCTAAAAATGACCTCATTATCCTTTGCTAATTCCAGTTGGCCACCTAAAAATTCAATGACATATTTTCTGTACAAGAAATACTTCCTCTAATCGTCCGACGCTGCTGTATATGGTACCTCAATTTTTCGAAATCCGCCCTGAATTAAACTTTGACAAATCGAACCATCGAAAATTTCCATGCATCCTTTCCAATCGTTTATGTCTGGAAGAACTACATGTGGTTTGAATGTGTCTGTGTGAATCATTTGAATAACAGTCTGTACAGCATCCAAACCAATTCAATGTGATAAGCGTACCAAATGCATTGCTGCAACTTTCACCTCACTGTCTTCAACGGAACATTGTGTTGTATTCCCTTTGTCATTTCATACTGATTGCTCATTTCTTTGTGTCTGTACGTGTAGTTCATGTTATTTTGAAAAATCCTGAAGTATGTCATCTTCTTCGTCAAGAATTTTGTGCTGTTGCAATTGTCGCACATCATATGCATGATGGTCTGAAAGGCGTTTCTTGTTGTACTTGCATAATATTGAATGTAGTTTGAAATCAGTCATTTCGTTTGTTTAATAGGTTCAATACCGGGTTTTACATACGAAATTTTTGGTTACCATTATTTTCATAAATATCTGTTGAAGTATGTAACGAAAACGCATGTGATGACAGTTTTATGGTGATCATCATATATGTTGTAATAGAGTACGGATTAGGCGTGATGGAAACGTAAGAAGAATCAATTTGTATTACGGACTGTAGAGAGATGTACGTGTAAGTATATATTCGTATTTCAAAATTTTATGAATATTAGTTTCGGAGATACCAAATCTATGTGGAGTTGGGAATTTTACAAAAAGCTGAATATTAAATTTTTTGCAAAAATCCTAAATCCACATGGAGTTAGTATCTTCAGCAACAAAAAAGTAAACATTAATTCAACATGTTCACCATATGTATAATAATCGGGACAATACATATGTATTATGTGCCATATCTCTAAACAGTCTTTGGAGTGTTTTTCAAAATGTACTAAATTTGTTTCGATTATCATGGCCAATACGGAAGTATTTAGTTGGACAGGAGGGAGACATTGAAAATACATGGATGTGCATACTATTAAAAGGAAATAAGTAGTACAAGAAGTAGTAATTACACATTTTATTGCATTTTTAAGGTCAGGGATTGTTTATATAAACATCTGAGAAAAATTGAATTATTATAGACGGAAAACGCACCCCAACTTTGGCTCATCAGCCTCTCCCATGCCCCAATCTTGCAAATCGCAATCGTCATCATTTTTCGTCTCATCGGAATTTTCATCTTCATTGTCGCTCTGTCCACGTTGAGACAGACTACTTGAATGTTGCCATATGCTTGAAGGATTGATATCACGTTTTCGTCTGAACGACCGACCATACTCATATTGCATTGCGTCTCTCAAGTTACTTCCCTCAGGGATTATGTACATATGATATCTAAAGCAGTGTGTACCGTTCCATCCTGCTCCAGCGTGTTGCAGATAATCATGCCAGATAAACATAGATTGAGACGGATTCTCAATAAGTTCCAATTTCAAAAAATGGCAATTCGATCTTTTTAATCATCGCTTAAATGAACATATCGGTGGTATCCTGGCGCTATCCATAGAGAGACCTGTTCGGTAGCTGTTTCAATCGATAAATATCGAGGGGATCCGGTCTCTCTCATGTCGAAATCATTGCCTTGTTGCGGTGAGCATTTCTTCCCTGTAAGAAGAAAAAGTCCTCCTTCATTCTGAATTTCAGTCCGGCACGTACATTGATTATCTACATCCAGCAAAGAACACATCCAACCAATCCATAAGTCCAGTGCTACACGCCTTTTGGCCAGTCAACCGTTGTCTCGATGAGGTTCAAATATATAATCTCCAATAATTTCCTCGTACTGGAGTAACGTCCA
Organism: Odonthalia washingtoniensis; assembly: GCA_032358235.1. Lineage (NCBI taxonomy): Eukaryota > Rhodophyta > Florideophyceae > Ceramiales > Rhodomelaceae > Odonthalia > Odonthalia washingtoniensis. Next base: position 16,098 of record JAULBU010021478.1, read on the forward strand.
ACCTCTTAGTTCCTATCTTCTTCATCTTGTCCAGACTCTTCTGTGTTTATTATTGGAAGCAAATTATCCCTATTTGACTCACTGATCAACGATTTTTCTCCTAGAAACCATGTCTCAATCTCATTGAAGAATTCTGCAATTGTTTATTTGGGAAATTAAAAAGCTTCCTTGAACGAAGTGACAAAGGCTTTACTGGACTCTACTTCAATATTGAATGGATTTGACATACCAACTAGAATACAATTCCCATCACTGTCCAACTATTGATTTTTCATATCAAAAAACGCTATTTCGTAACCGGAGTTGTCGTCGTTCGCCACCTGTATCCATAGATCACCGTCCGGATAATTGGAGGTAAATTCCATGAATTTCAATTGATTGTATCCAGCCCATGTACATGCCAAATTTCTGAGTTCCAATATCTGATAATAATTGAAAAAGATACGAAAACGATGATGTTCTGATAATATTGACGATATCAACAATGTATTCGTATCATCAATGACTCTCGATTCACTGTTTGAAGAAGGGCTTGGACCCCTCAACGAAGCTATAGATGTCCTATTGGGTTTAAGTTTCTCCTCCGCATTTTCAATATAATCCCATCCATGTGAAACTTGGAGTCTTCCATGCAGAAACATGTTCTCTGTTGTCACAACATCTCCACAACGTGCAAGCACAATGCAATTCAGGAGGCTACATCCAGCTGGGTGTATGGACGGGGGCAGGGCGTGGTAAAATGCCGCAATAACCTCCTGCTGTTTTAGAGCCTTCATAGCCTGATGCCAAATGTTTGCCCTTTTTGTTGATACAGGTTTTGCAAAGTTTTCCGTTGCGTTCTTGACATTTTTCATGCGAAGAGTTCTGCCAATATACTCTTCTTTCTGATCTTATTTGCTTGCGATTCTCTTGAAGTCTTCTTCGATACGGATTTCGGAGGCTGTTTGCTGTCATCATTACTGTCGATAACAATTACTTCGCGATACTTCCGCTTCCTGCTTCTTGTTGTGATGGCTTGTTCTACATGTACCACATTCCAGAAACATTGTTGTTAGAATTTCTTTCCCTACTTTTTGCATTATCCTCTTCTTCTCTGAAAACATTACTCCATATTTTCTTCACAGGTCTGTCCTATCGTGATGCTGCACGAGGTACCAATTTTGCAGACTTGCTTTCCTTGGGAATACTCGAATAGCTTGAGGGCATTGAAAAATATGCTGTGGATAGATTGCATTCTTGATTTTGTTTCCGGAATTACCACTTGCATCAGTTCCTTCATTGTTTTTGAAATTTCTTCTTCTTCCAGGTGACATCCTCTATCATTTATTTGGTGAAACAACTTATGCATTGCTTCGAAAATCGCAGTGCCAACGCGGTAAAATATATTTGCGTCAAACATACCTTCACTGCGATTTAAGAAGTAAGCTTCAACACCATCCAAAGCAGCAGTATATCCTCCTCTGTTCCGTGTGTGAGAATACGACTGTTCAAGTTCGAAACACCACTCTTTTCAGAGTTTTGCAAACTTTTTGATTGTCTTGATTCGGATCATTACAGTCTTGAACCTGCACAAAATCTTTGCAACTCATGCATAACGTTCATAAGTCGATGTGCTTTTCATGTCCAGGAAATGTGTTCTTTCCATGTCCTGCGCAATATCCGTTACCCGAGCATCTTCAAAAGGAAGTCTTGTACTCTCCACTGAACGCATCATCATATCGAATGACGCTGCTCATCACGTCGATGAATGATGAGTCCATTTTTGTTTTTGATGAAGATATATTTCTCGTCCGACTTAAAATTATAACCTTCCAAGAGGTCATGACTTGACTATCTTTCCTTATCAACAGAGCCACTCAGATGTTACCCTTCGTCCAGTTCACTTCTGCATCCATCCTACTGCTCAGTATTTTGAGTGCTTCCAAACAATGGCGACTGTCTACTACAAGTACAGATTTCCCGTTATATTATTCAGGCCTCCCCTCGACTATATCGCATACTTTTGATATATTTGTATATCGATCACAGCTGATATCTTCTTTCTCAAATGTGACCGGAATCATTTCAAATCTAACCTGATATTGCTCATCTTGAAATATTCTCATGATCTCATCACGATGATCTTTACTCACGTCCCGTGGTGGATTCTTCATAATTCTAACCTGATTCACTCTGACCCAAATTTCTATTGTGTGGTAATTGTTGGTATGAAAGTCCTTCAGCTTCAAATGACTGTCTTTTTCATCATAGTCAGCACCGTGTCTTTGAATGTCAATGACTTTCATGGCTTCATTGTCCCATCCGTAGATTGAAATGTTTCTAAACATGTTACCCAGAACCTTTAGATTGTCCTCCCCCAGATTGCGAAAAACATAAGGATATGCGGTGTTTCTATAATCTTTGGCTATTTGCACACCCTTCACAATAATACTTCCCAAATTGTCGTCACGACATCCTCCTTGCCATTTACCAACAAAATTTTCTCCAGAACCATCGGAACCCCTATGAAAACTGCAGTACCAACAAGAACTGGTTGCACATCCAATCTCCACCACTTTTGTTGTACGTGTTAGTATGTTAAGAATTTGGACAGTAAAGATGAATGGTGACAAACCGAACAATACCCCTCACAGACTTATCGTCTCCAAACTCAGATCGAAGAACGGTTTGATGAAACGCTTTTTCTCTGTCCACGCTGAGACTACCATGTATAAGCCTTTCGGTGATATAGATGGACGGGTTGTACTTGATGCCATCTTTTAATGAATTACCTTTTGTGTCGCTTTCTGTGATGGATGAAAGCAAAAACTTGAACTTGGTTGATTAATTGGTTGATTAATATGAGGATGATAACGCCTTTTGTGAACAGTTGAGAGCGGATTACTTTCCTGTTGAGTAACTTTGAAAGTTGACTGACATTACCGTACAATATTTACTATACTTGTTACATGCATATGACTCGTTTCAATTTTCCGGTTGTTGTGATAAGGTATAATTGTATGCTTCTTATTACTGCGGTATAGTCGTATGGGTATTATTCTAACAGCATGCTAGCAGTTCCAGTAACAACCACACCCCGTTCCATTTACTACGTGGATGGGGTGTCTGGTGCCGGCGCATCGAAAAATCCAGGTGTGATCTATTCCAATATTTATACATTATTTGTTCACGACAGTCTTCGTTACACGAATTTGCAAAAATTCCAACTCCAAATGGAGTTGGAAGTTTTTCTTATTTTCTTAATAAGTTTTTGATTACAAATAATCTTTCAATAATTTTTTCACATCCCTCTATGTGGTTGTACAAAACCGCTTACCTCAACGACATCGCCTGATCATCCATCATTTGTTCCACTTCCATCACCTGCTTTCTCCACGACGAAGCCGGATCATTCATCACTACTTCCACTTCCTTCACCTGCTTCCCCAATAACTGATAAGTAAGCTGACGCATATTTGGATGTGACCTTTCTTGTGTATTTGGTTCAAAGATTTAAAGGAGTATCGAACAGAGATCTTACGAAATATATCCGTCTTCGTTCAACTTTACTTCAAGCAAACAGGTCGATACAATTTTTATCTCCATCCATTCAATTTTCAATTTTCGGTCCCTACTCTGTTTTCAACAAGTTGTCGTCAACAAATATGTCCTCTACACCATCTGACTTATCATCTTCAACGGAAAGTGAGTTTACTCGATTCCTTCTCTTCGCTATACTACAGAGTTTCGAATCAAATATATTCAAGGATAAGTGCAACAAAAAACATTTTTACATTCAAGGATATCTGAAGTGGGTTCGGTCAACTGATGACGCAGCATGCAAGCATATTTCAAAACGATTTGAAGTTAAATCGAGAAAAAGAAAGAAGACATTGACTTGTTTCGTATTCAATTCAGGTGGACCTGATGGTGATAAGGTTCTGGCAGAAATTGGGACGCAAAAAAGTAGACAAATTGCTCGTGCTGCCCTTGCTATCCACGCATTCACATGTCTAGATGGCCGAATACTCGAAATGTTCCACAACTCATTCCACATAATTTTAGAGATCAACAGGGTTCTTGGTCGGTCCAACATTCTTTCACATGATCAACCCATCAACATCCAAACTTCCAAGAAAGAATCCATTCAACAAACCCACACCATTAACGTTTGAGTCCATGATGTACTTTCATGGTGTTGCTCTTCTATCGAATCTTCTTGCGGGCTACAAAACAAATGGATTGGTTGCCATCAAATAATTCACCAATACGAGGATTGGGTTCGTCTATTAAACACTGTTTCCAATCTTGGGATCCACTTGCAAAATCATTTAACATATCATTGATTAGTACAATGTTTTCTCCCTATATGTACTACGACTATCCAACATCAACTTTCGTACCAATTTTGTCGAGGCATAATTGTTTCTCCCTTTTAACTCAACACGATGCCTTCACAGGAGATTGTGGCCACGTCATTGAAAAAGATTTGGTATTCCCTATAGCTTGAAACCACATCAAACAACAGGATCAGGCCTTAAGATACAACACAACAGACTTCTTTAAAAGACTGCGAGAAATACTCGTCAAAGTTTCGATGTACGAACAGGATTTAAATATTGAAACGGCTCTGTTCATGCAACCATTAATCCGCAAAGAAGAAAGTTCAGAACTCCCGCAATTCTTTGAAACCATCCCAGAATCCGTCTCAACAGCATTATACATCGACGTTCCAGAGGTTCACATATCTGCAGTAATCGAAGTGCTTGACAATGCAACTGAGACGTTACAGTATAATCCATCATCAACGCCTTCAACAATTAGACCTTCTGCAACATTCGATTCAAATGCAACAGCAGATACAGGGAAGTGAGGAATACCTCCCACTTTTAAAGATTTGGGACGGATACCGAAAAAAATAAAAGAATCTAGTAATTTTACTGAACCAGAAGTGTCTGTACGACCACAGTCAGATTATTCAGAGGACGAAGCGAAAGCGAAAGATGAAGATGAGATTGAACCAGCAACTCAGAACAACCTATCACAAGCTGGAAAACATGCTTTGGAAGAGTTGGGAAAATCAATGGAAAATCAGTTCCTTGCTATGACTCCGGGTTCTAGGATCTTAAGGATGTTAGTCAGGACCTCTACAGTGAGTAAATTAAACAGAATTTGGATCTAATTCTCACTGACCCTCCCTACAACACGAGGTTAGGTCAAGAACGTGCAAACCTAGATCAAGATCAATTCAATCATGAAAAAATGGCATATTTAATGACCACCTCTCGAAATTTTATGTCCAAAGGGAGTCATGCACACATATTTTGCTCCGTATTGCAGTTTTCAGGTTGGGTTGACCTCTTGCAGTCACCAGAATTTTGAAAATATGTCCAAGTAGACGAAGCAGATTACACTGATGATGACTATGACGAAGATGCACTAGAAGGAACAGGCTTTACAGTGGAAGAAACTCCACTCCATTATACGAAGAAAAGAGATTACTATAATTATGATCCCAGGTTACAAATATTGTCTCATCTCTCGGTGGTTTAACAAGCAGTACATATCTGGAAGAATAGTATGGTTTTTAAATATGCAATGGAGAAAAGAATCTACACACGTCCCTGATCAATCCACAGTGTTCATCGAGGGACTTCTAACAACATGAACAAAATTATCAAAGTCCCTAACAGCAAAAAAATCTACATACCGTAACATACTAAAAAATGGGTCGACGAGAAATGGTCTGACCGGAGCAAAAATCAATGCAATCGGTGATGAATATCATCTAGAAGCTTACAAATCCACTCGATTTGGTTGTGGATCCTTGTGCCGGTAGATTTTTTGTAGCAATGGTATGTATGCTTTTGCGGACGCACAGAAAATTTGTAGGTTGTGATAATGATGATAAATGTTTGGAGCTTTCCAGGACTCCCTTGGTTGCACTCTTCGATCGTCAATTACTGAACACAAATTCATATATTGACGGTACGGATTGAGACTGGCTTCATGAAACATTACTACTAAGAGAATTGGATTCAATTGAGGTAAAAAGAAGAATGGACGTATGGGATATTTTAGCTGGAGTTCCCATGGTTCATACTTTCCCGAAATATCTGCGCCGCTCCATTTCAGGGTTCGTCTGGGATCCTAAACTATAAAACAGCAGTACGGCAATACCGTGCAATAAGTGAAAAATGTCATGAACGCTCGATCTTGATGGAATACTAAACGAGGAGTTGCATGCAATGGAAGCTGGTGCTTTTAAACTGACAGTTTATTCATCAACGATCAAGCACGACAAAGCTTGTTCAGGATTTTTTGCATAGAGACTGTTCACTGAAGGTGTCATTTCCGGCTACTACTATGGGACATTCGTGTATGGAAATTTATTTGGTACCAGTTCTACTTTTAAATCATATGGTGAGGGTTTCCTTTCTGTAACGAAAATCCAGTTCCTCAAGTACACTGCAAATTGTACGCATCTATTTACCACTGACGATGGTACAAAGGAAATATGTTGGATCGTTGATGCTCCTTGCTGTGTGGCAAGGTTCATAAAAGATTGCAACTATATCTGCGGTGATAAGTCATCCCGAACGGAAAGAGCCAGAAGCAAAGGGTACATAATTGTATGTTCGTGCAAAATAAGAAGTTGAGAACTGATGAAACTGTAATTTCGTACCAGACTGTAGAGCTTAGGACTTATTTCCTATGGAAAGGGGCGAAGAACTTTAACTAGATTACGGTGAGGAACTTGTTCATCATGTTGATACCGATTAGTTATTTTATTTCCTTTTCAGATTTGTGATTTTATATTTATCATACGTATATTATTCTAGACTTTTCGTACACCTATTCCCTTCCGTTAACATCTATCTCATTTTCCAAAGGTATTCAACTAGTTCATTTTGTCCACAATTCAAAAATAAAAAACTTATACCAACAAGTTTTCATTGTTACGGTCCTGTTCATGTTCATCACGTTAAAAAGAACTAGTTCTTTTATTCTTTTTCCTTTTATTTTATGTTAATGTTGCCTCTCCTTATGTAAATTACATTAAACACTTATCACTATAACTACAATCAGTAAACTAATATAAATGATTTAAATATACACTGTCAATTATATGACAGCCTCTTACGGTACAAGCAAAACTATACAAGCAATACTATATACGTTACATTCCAAGAATATAACATTTACTTTATTACTCGTCACATGTTTCATAATGGCATCCTGTCACGTTATCGTACGGTGACAGGCTCTCATTCTGAGAATATAACATTCCAATAGCCAGTTTGATACATTACAATGTGAGCAACCAGACATTGCGATTACTGTTAAAAAACATGGACAATTCGTACAAATAACGCTTGAACAAATTACCCCACTCTCCTACCCATGCATTATCATGTATGAATAGGTTGGGGTAATCACTCTGGATACGGAGGCATCTGTAGTAGAGTTGTATCCATTTTCAGATTGTGCTATATCGTAACGTAACCTATTTCCTACCCTTCCACACTTGAAGTTCAGAGGGTACGAAATAGGTTGCGTTTTTTCCTTCTCCATGTTGGGGAAGAGAAAAAATAACAATTAAAACCTAAATCTATCAAGTCATTGCAATAATTCATTCTACCCAAATATGAAAAAGAAGATAAACATTTACGACCCCACAATTCCAGGAAGTCATTTTCTGCTTCCCAACCTCCATAAGATCTCAAATTATTTCCTGCCTTTCCACAATTGGGGAGAACAAACACTAACAACTAAATATGAAAAAGTAAATAACTGTTAACGACCCCGCGAGGGCCAGGAAGTCATGTTATGCTTCCAAACCTTCACAAGATAGTAAACGATTTCCCACAATTCTACACTTAGATAACACAAAATGTAACAACAAAAAAACTATCAACTAATAACTAAGCTATGGTAGTTATAGGGATGCTTGGCATGGAAAGGAAAGGGAGGCAAATTTTACGAGAACTGATGCAAAAATTCCTTTGAACATTATTCAGCCATTTGATGTACGTTAAATAATATTGTTTTAAAAACCCTCTCACCTCTTCAAATTATCGTAAAATTAATCTCAACTAGTGAAAGAGTTTTTATACTTTGCCCAACAACATGTTGACAACTTCAATATGTGCCATACATATCCAAGTTCTCACCACGTCCATGGGTATTTAGATTCATATTCTTATGAATCACTCCCATTTCTCATTGATTCCAATTGACTAATGTGAATTATTTATGTGAACGTTTTCATTACATCATGTAACGGACACGATACATTTATAATCTCTTACGTAAATCCGGATGGATCCGTTCCAGATCTTTAATGAAGACATTCATGACGTACTGTCCTTGCATTCCTGGTGGCTTTCCTGCATTTCTCTCTGATATTTTTGAATTGCTGAAGGTCATACATGCAATACTATAATCACTGTCTTCATAAAATTGGATTAAAAAGTGGTGACATCAATGACCAAAATCAGGGCCCACATCTTTTTTAATGATTAATCGTGGCAACTACGCGTAACCACAAAACACTGAATGCCTGTTTGTCACAAAATTACCAATGTTTTGATAATATGAATGCCCAGGGAAAAAGCTACGATGTTTGAATGTCCAACATACGATTGGCTCAATGCGGGCGTTCATATGACCAAAATTTATGAATGGTCCCCGTGTACATCCAATCCCTTTCGCCTCTTGGAAGTAGGCATTCATGCCCGGAAACACAGACGCTATGAACCTCGGCTCTTTTCGCTCAACTATAACCAAGTCTGTTCTCCTGAACTATTTCAACATCTTGATCTTTGAAAACCTTGTATCTTCGATGGACTAACATTTCTTTTATATTCACTTCATCGATACACTGCTGAGCGGATCTGTGAAACATCACATAACATCCAGGTGGATTTATATCTGATGGCAGAGTGTTGTCATAATGTTCTAATTTTTCAACGTATCTTCTTGGTTCCAATACCGTCGAGGTAGGCTCTTATCTTGTAGTTGGCACAGCTGTTTCCGCTGGAGGTTCTCTTCTTCGTTGTCTAGTTGTCTTGACTTGTATGTCTGTCCGAAGTTTTGTCATCACTACTGTCAATTTTAATTGGGACACTTTGTACCCGTTTCTTCCTTCTATTAGTCGCTTTCATACGTTCACGCACACCCATTCTACCAGTTGACAGCCTTCCCTTTTCTAACCGTTCATTTTTGCTGAAAATTATTCCCTGGTTGTGCCTCAAGCTTCACGTGACCAGACGTTGCACGGGTAACCATATTTCCACCCCTGTTGCAAGAAAATACTTCAATAGGCTAATATGATTATAAAATATCCCATGAACGGTTTGCGACCTTGTACTTGTCTCTGAAATGACACATTCATTGGTTCCTTCATCGTGTTAGGATTTTCTTCTTCCAAGTCGCAGCCTCCTTCACACATGAAATCTACCAAAGTGTGCAACGATGTTGAAATTTCATTGCGGAGAAGGTATCAAACTTTTGCTTCAAAATTACCATTGCTTGCGCTTGTGAAAAATGCTTTCGTAGAAACCAAAAGATTCAATAAATCCTCCTCCGTTGCACGAAACAGCACACCACTGTCGAAATAGTAAGCCCACTATGACCAGATTGTTTATAACCTCCAAATTACTCTATTGTATAGATGTTTTGAAAAACGATCGATTTTTTAAATATTAGTCTCCCAGCCCGAGAATATATATCATATGTTGACTTGATGTTCCCATCAAGAAAATTGGGTGCTTCCATTTCCCTAGCTATATCCGTTGTTCTTGCTTCATGAAACGGTACACTTTACTCTTCTGAAAACGTCTCATAATACCGTATTACACTGGCTATGAGAGCAATGAACGAAATGTCCTTTTCGGTTTTCGATAACGATATATTTCGAATCTGGCGCTGCTTAATCAACTACCACGGTGTCGTGACCACTTTATTGGTTCACACCAGTAGAGACACATGAATAAGATTCCTTGTCGATTTCACATATGGACTATTCATTCCACAGATAATTTGAAGTGCCAATAGGCAGTTTCTTCCATCAACCACAACGAGCGACCTATCGTTCTTCAATACAATACTATCATCTCTTTCGTCGCATAATTGAGATATAGTATTAAACTTTCCATCAATATCGTCACTTTGAAATGTTACTGAAATGATTCCAGAGCCAACTTGATTCTGTTTTCTTAAAACGATTCCACAGACGTATCTTGATACATCCCGGAGTGGTTTTGAAACGTTTCGTACTTGATTGACAAGAAGCAATAATTCGGTGAAAACATAATTATCAATTACAAAACCGTCAGCTCTCTAGATCAATAACAGTTTCATTGTCTCCAGAGTTGTTTGTTACTTCATCCATCATCTTCATTACCTGAGAATCGCAGCAACAAAACTTGCATGTCTGTTCCAGTTTCTGAAGCCTCTTTGGGTTTCTTCTATCATCACTGTGCATGTAATAGGGATACCGTGAGGGCTTCCAAAAAGGAGCAATACACACACCAGAAATTTTTATTCTTTCTATGTCTTGATCTTCACCATTCGGTATACATCGTTGTATAATTCTATTTATTTCATTTACTTAAAACTGTCAAATAATGTATGTTCTGAAAATAAGACAGGTAAATCGTCCCTATTAGACTCTCTTGGTGTTTCTATCCCAATTGGCGAATATGACACTGAATGACAGTCCTTCGGGTAGTATACACTTACCCGGATGCCTCCCACTATATTACTTGCATCTGCATCTTTCCCTTAGTAATCAATTATCAAAGTTGAATGAAATTGAAAAACTGCCCTAGAGGACAGCTCTAAGTTCATCTGGAAGGTAATTGGAGGCCCCGGAGAGCTTGAAGACATGTTATTCCCTATTGGTGTTTCTAGGTTTGTTTTTGTTCATGTGTTGCCAAGTCCACAGTATGTAGAGGGAAGTTCAGGGTTAATCCGTATTTTGTATACGTTCCGCAGTGCGTTGGTATGAACTGACGCTTGTAGAATATTCTGTCAGTTGATATGGCTATTGGAGACCTTTGTGAAAGTTGATAAGACCTTGGTAGTATTTTGTGACAGTTAATGATATCGCTTATATTATAAGACTTCCATTATCAATTCGTTGCAAATTTTTGTGGCTATTTCTGAAGGTGCGCATGGGGGCAAATTGCAACAGTAATTACAAGGAAAGTAAAAAATGTTCCTCCATATGAAGTTAAGATTTACGCAAAGAATAGAATTCAAATGTTTTACAAAAAAACAGAACTTCATATGGAGGAAAAGTTTTATACAACTAATAGTGTGTGGTTCACTTCATATGAAGTTGGCATTTTCGATAAAAAATAAAATCCTTTTTTTTACGAAAATCCCAACTTCATATGGATTAACATTTTTCATTTATCTCTATTTTTTTTCAATGGTGACAAGATCATTACGGCGTGAATCATTATTAATGCAATAATATTTTCGTTCAGTTGTAAGTTAGATCCCGTTAATCTGAATGGAGGGAATCCAACGAAAGTTTATCCCTGATATATGACAAAACGAATGAACTGTACAGAGATATTCAAAAATGTGACATGTATGAAATACAGAACGAACTAGTGCGACTTCAAAGTCTTTTCAATTTTATCTATATATATCCTGAACATTTCAAGAAAATACTTGAGAATTGTGTCTTTTTTTTAATTCTACTCAATTGGAAACCGCCTACTACCCATAATCTGCGTTTTTAGAAGCAATAATTGATCTCCAAAGCATTTTGACTGCAGTGTATGAGAGACAAAGTCACAGTTCTTTTCGTTGAAACCAGGTCAAAATATAACATCATTTTCAGTCTTTATTTCCAATTAAGTACAACAATTCACAGTAACATTGTTTCGAATAAAACATAATTCCTCTTACCAACCCAAGAAGTGTAGTATGGTACCTGAAATTTGTAGTATCCGTCATCTATTTAACTCTGCCCGATTGTATATTTCACAACGTTCTTACATCCCTTGTATTATTTTATCTGATGATAAACTAAATCTAAATTTAATTTATTCTCCCGAAGTAACCCTATACCCTTACCTACAGCTTCGAAACCAATTTCTGTAGATTACCCCAGCAAATGATTTGGACAAACTTCCACATAACTCACTTTTAAGGAAGTTTCAGATATATCTCGAATCTCTGTTTCCAATTTTTGATTCAGATAGAGCATCACGTATGTCATGTGGCTCGTGAGGAGTGCATAAAGTTGATAGATTTCGTGTAGTTTCCAACTTCTGTCTTTTTATTGTACTTGAAAAATATTTAATGTCGTTTGTAATCAGTAAATATGTCTGCGGACCATGTGACATAAAGAGTATATCGAACTATATCCTAAGCAGACAATACGAATAGCAGGTTCAAGGCGGTGTACAATCAACGCCTTGGTCCATACGCTGCCATGTGTGTGGTGAATGTGGGTCACACAAGGAGGTCGGGGTCGATCGGTCTTGTGTGAATGAGATACCGTGGTCTGCAGATATCTAAATATGTCGATTAGTTCTGTAGTATGTGGAGAATGATCGTATGACTAAAGTAGGGCTACAGAGAAAGCAAGACGGACTGTTGGACGAGAAAGAATCAGTATCTATACCGATTGGGTGACCTCTTGACCTTGGTATCAATACCTGGGTATGCAACAATAGAAACTAGAAAGTTTAGCAATGAAAAGTGAAGAAGTGAGGAAAAGGGAAGGATAGGGAACAGCAAGGTTCTAATGCCGCTTTTATTGTAAACTCAGAACGTCAAGAAGCCGAATCGTGGACTGTAATCTTAGTTTCGGGATCTTGAAGTAAAAACGTGTAATACAGTGTTCGAGCTGGACTAGAAGAGATGGTTCCGTCTGTGTATGGAAAAAAGCAGTTACCCTTGACTACTGTGTGTACCATGCGGATTATGTAGCGGCTCGATGGAGAGAGAAGTGATGAATAGTGTGGACAGTACCAGTTTTCTACTGTGTACCATGTGAATTATACAATTATTACATATGAATTGTTTCTGTACCATGAATGATCAATTCAGCAAGCCTCTGAAGTAATATGCAAAGAAAATGGATCAGTGCCATTAGATTTTTGTTTTTACTACCATTTTGAATCCGAATTGTTTTTCTTCACAGGCATTTATAATTTTTATTGACCATTTATAATCAATTAAATACAAAACGAATAATTTCGCAAATTGATCATTTGATTTGAAAAAACTACACTTCATACAGAGTAAAATTTTCACATATTACTTCTCATAGTGTAAAATAGAGATGGCAGGGCCAATGAAAAATTAAATTGATTTTTTATGATCATCATGTACATATAGGATGATACTGATTAACATATGGGAGTTTAATATGGAATAACTCCAACAGACCACAATGGTGCGATGTGTATGTCACTCTAAAACGGTATGCACGGATTAGTTAATCCGTAGCGTGAAAAGCTAGAACTCAGATCAATTTCAAATCGTTGACAAGCAAAGAGTTTCCTTGAAACACCAAAAAGATAGAAGTATGATATGTGTAGATGTCACTCCAATCGTGTTTCTTGCACGTCATCCAATCTTCAATTATCAATATCTTCATCAATTTACATATCGGCATCTTCATCATCATCATCGTCATTATTGCTGCTTGCACATTGCGAAGGATGAATATTGTGACGTGTGATAATCGTCGATGTGACCTCTCCGAGATAACTACCGTCCGTAGACATATGAGACGGTTAAATTCAACATTTTACACTACAGGATGATATACATATGAAATATGAGAGAAACATTACAATTGCACCTGTTCCACATACCATGCCAAATGAAAATTGATTCTATTGGAATTTCTATTACTTCCATTTTGATACAAATTAAAAATTTTCCTTTTCCTCAGTACATTACAATACCTTACGGTATCCACTGTGCACGGTTCCTTTTCTTTCAGTACACTATATCTAAACATAGCGATTATTTTCAAATATTGAAATTGATGCAGTACACCATCATAAAAATCATATGTCACATGAAGAAGTGTGCAGTACAACATAAAAAAATTAATGAAAATTTTCTAATAACTGGTATGCGTACTACATTATGGACCTAAATTTCATGGAGAACAATGAATGAGTTGTGAATTACGAAACTCTGGGTATATTAGTTATAGGAATGGTACAAAGACTTGTGCATTCATCTGTATATATCTGGATATGAACTGAGATATTTTCTGGAAGAAGCTCAGAAAAGTCCATGGTAAATTTTCCAAATTCTCCAATAAATGTAGAAATTAGTATTAATGCTGCAAAATAGTCTGCGAAAATCAAGAACATTGTAAATGCCTACTTTGTTTGATACTGGGGAAAAGGTGCAATATGGTACATTGGTAGTACAGACTGTGCACTGAGTGTATGTGATATATAATCTAGCACTATGTATTTTAAAATACTTCAATATGCGTGCATTGTATGTCAGCATATTAACGATATAGTATAATATATAATTCATATCTATATATCCATATGTACAACATATGGATATATAGAATTGTAATAAATGAGACTGTGTTATAAATTTTGTTATGATTTAAGATACGTTGAACGTACATTAAAAAGGAATAACCACGAACAGCACTCCGTAGGGAAGCTATGTAATGATGTATTTTTCACGTAAAAGTCCCCAGTACTTGGAACATTTTTGTGCTACACGTTTTTTGCGATGAGGTCCAGTTATGAAAGATGTTGAAAACAGTCTGGCGTGTTATGTATATAAATGGTGTATTATCAATAATTTCACTGAAGAATTGTTGCTTTAGTATAATTTGAAGGTATGATAAAAGTATGCTGAAGACTGAAAAAGAATCTTCGACGAACGGTTGGGAAGGAATTGATGACTGAAAAGATGAAATTCGAAATAAACAACAAAAACATCAACGCAGGGTTCTTCATGCAGTTGGAAACTATAAGTGTAGAAATACTGGGAAGTACAGAATCCCAGTATTCGTTGTTGCTATATACAAAGGATACGTTGAAACTTCTAAGTGGTAATTCAGTCCATTTTTCGGTTTTACTGTCCAAAGAGTAAATGGGACGGTTTGCACTTGCCATTGTAGACATTGTAAAAACATATCAAAAAATTAGGAAAATTTAAAGAAGAATATTCTGTGTACTGTCTATTTTAACAATTAATATTAATTCCACTGTATGCAATAAACTAATATTAAAATGTACAATTAAATTTCAATCCAGAATTAATGTACGGTGTTTTGCCTCTTTTCAGACTGATTACTCCTTTGAATGTATGCAATAAACAAATATTGAATTTACAGTAAGTAGTGTAATCAAACTGGTCCAAGCACAAACCATATGACAGTGCTAAGTGATCACCGTCATCGAGGCCCGTCTCTCTCCCTCCCGGCGGCTCAACATCCACCATCCCCCGTTCAAACAAAAATGAGGTTACTTAGCGATGAATACTACTGTTTCCAGCACCACATTTCCTGACCCTAGCGCTAGAGACCCTTTTGCAAGACAGTGTAATCCATTTGGACAAATTTGTCCTGAATTGGACCTAAACGTTCACGTATCTCGTCTAAACGTTCCTTACAATCCCCATGTTTTGGCTCGCATATTATCCATGATAAATACATATTTAATGGAATGTATGCCAAAACTTGGGATCGTAGCGGTGTTGATTTGGTAGCGAGAAAGCGAAGAGTTGGGGAGAGTAATTACGGTCAACCAAAGGGATCAAAAGTCAGTCATAGACTTCCTTAACCGCTACCGGAGAAGATATTGAAAAAGATTAAAGTTTATTCCCGCATACTATTCCAGATGATATAGCTGTTCCTCCATGTCTTCCATCGCCCCCCCTCCAAGTATCTCAGAACCTGGTTTGAAAAAAATCCGAAATTAACCTTACTAAACCAAGGAAATTTTTGTTTCTGGTGGTGTCCCAAGAGAGCTGAGATTAGTTGCATTAGTTTGTTACCAGTTTCGTCTACACCCTGATTTTGTCGACGATTTTCATCTATGCATGTGGTCAGCTCTACAAATAATCATAGCAGAGGGAGGGAAAACAACACACTTATTGCTTACAGTAGGATTCTGTCTGAATGATAAAGCACCGTTATGGGAACGGGGACCAATCTAAAGTTCAAAACCATTCTAGACTGATATCATTACGAAATTGCCGGCCTGCACCATTCTATCAAGAATAATATGGTTAAGATCGGTGTATATGCTTTGCCGTTCACATTTTTCGATATTTCATAATAAAATGGATCCATGCTTCGATTTGTACAAGTTAATTCCGCCGTCCAATCCCGAACCTAGACCAAATATAGCTACAACAAAAGAAATCTATTTCTTCCTCCGTTGAAATCATAATATTATTTTCGATAAATTTTGACACACAAAATTCAGTAATCATTTTTCTGCAGTTCTCTAGTGTGTCTCTGTTGTACAACCCATCATTGTAAATAGTATTTAAAACAGAGGCAGCCTCTGTCTCCAAAAAAATTCATAATTTCTGAAACATTTAAAACTTTTCCGTTTATTCTCTCATTTTCTCCTTCCAATTGTAAAGGACATACAAACCACTCATAGAACAGTTCTTTTTTCTTACTATGAAAAAAAAAAGAGCCAAGACTTGTATTTTAGTACCCCTATCCGATGGCACATACTAATCTTTCCGCAGGCCCAGGCCCCATTTCTTTCACGTACATTCTAAGACCATACTTAGAAGCATGGACATGAAAAGCTTTTATTTACATATAAATAAAAAATTCTTCTAGATGTATGTAGATTGAAAATAAGTGAATTTTTGGAAAATTTGATACAGATTCTATTCTTCGAACCCAAGACCCGTTGGGATATGGAATCAAACTCTTCCAAAGCAAAAGAGTTGAAGCACCTTCTCCACTTATTTCCCAATCAATTACTGATGAAATTTTATTTCTGTTGATATTTTTCAAATCACGTTCCCCACCGCTCCCAACATCCCCATATCTCCCTGTCAAGTTCTTTTTCTTACTTCTTCCTACTTCAATCATATATATGACATTCTAGAGTACCCCACCCCTCACTACAATAGGAATTTAGTTACCTCACAAATACGATTGCTTCTTCCACATACTGCACCAATTGTGAGCCGAAAATTCATTGTTCACAAAGTATTTGATGTTTTCCCTCACAGTACATGATTTATCCGCCAGATCCGTCACCTAGTCCAAGAAACACAGCCGGTATTCACAAATGTTTTTCCAGATTGTAGTTAACGTTATCTATATTAGTTTTTGAAATTTATGAAATCGGCACTTCCCTGCCCCGATTTCGCATTCATGACAGCTCCTAAAATACAATATAAATACAGGACAAGAAATGATTTACCATTTTTTAAAATCAATTGATAACAGAAATGATATACCAATGTCTTTATACTCGTTCAAATAAGAAATTAGGATAGTGAACATTTCTCAATGAGTAGAAAAACATTTCGCAACCAATGCATAATCCCAACTCATCTTCATTCCTATACTATAGATTACCCCAATACAAAATAAACGTTCAATTAGCACTCACTTCACTGCCACTTTTTTCCTGAGAAACCATCCAGGCTCTGAAATAAAGAAACATATATGAAATTCATGGGTACATGCTTACATGGGCCCTCCCGACTATCTCGCTTTTGGGCAAGGCTCCGCTCGCGTTTCTATGGAAATTTTAATGTAGAAGCCCCTGGCATCATATTGTAGGACGCCTCAATCGAGAATCTTAGCTCGATCGGAATAAAAGAAAGCTATCACGCCCCAATTTGCGTTTCTTACTCGAAACTTAGGCAGTACTTGGAAAAGGACTAGTAGTCCGATCATGAATGTTAAGGATGGTAGTGTATGTGGCAAATTATACAATGGGACCAGAGGGGCTCTGTACAATACCTCTGGTGGGAGCCCTTCCTCTTCCAATTCTCAAATCTTCATCGCCCAACCGGTTGTCGAGGCAAATATCATTAGAAGATGTCCAGAAAGAGGTGGAAGCGGAACAAGAAAAGAGAACAATTTCTTTCGATTTAAGGCACTCATACGACCAAAATCAGGAAGAAGGATCGCGCAGGATAAAGGAACTTCCCTCTGAATCCTTCGTATTTGTTCACCTCCCCATTACTAAGAAATTGGAAGGCCCATTTGAATAAATCTCGTCGGAGTGTGAAACTTTAGTGTCCCAGATTACCTGAGGCAGAAGTATCTTCGGTCGACCTATGTGAAGAAATTGTAACCTCACAGATGAAGATGAACACTGAATCCCGCCGCACTGACGATGCCAAAATTATATTTGATCTTGATGAAGTTGGGGATTATGTGATGACGACGGAAGGTAATTACAAAGAAAGGTTAGGTAATTATACGGGTATCAAAGTGGAAGATATAGAAGAGATAATTGAACTAAAACCAAGAAACATGAATGCCAAGAAAGGATCAAAGTAAGAACAGTCATTTGCCAAAACTAGAAAGGATGAATTGGATTATCTGCTGAATGATGGAACGTTCGAACCGATTCTAAAATCTAAAATAGAAGTATCAATATTCATATCTGGATCGAGATTCATAAATGAACTCAAGAATGTCGAGGACTGATTTAATATAATGAGTTGTTTGGTAGCACAGACTTATTATGCCTAGAGCGCAATGGCCATATCAACTGAGGTACAAGCAGTGCAATGATTCTCGCAATGTGTTTCCCTCTTCATTTCCTCATCCAATCAATCATTGAAGTCGTACAGAAGGGATATCACCCAGGAGTGCATCCAGTTTCATTCAGACTTTGACCGCGAGGTATATATTCGGGCACAAATAGAGTTGGGGTTGCCAACAGGATACTTACTTACGTTTCTTGATTGTACGGAATACCTGATTCCGGTTTACATCATTATTTTCCATACATCGAACATCAGTTGGATACATTGAAAGTCGTACGTCCCGAGGCAGATCCTTGCGACTTTTTAGAAAATCCAATCATTACTTGGAAGTGCTCATACTGCTACAGATCGACAACTACCTTTTATTCGGTACGTCACAGTTCCTCGCCGAAAAGTAACATGCATCTAAAGCCTAAAGAACGGCAAACCTCTAACTCTAATACCTGAAAAATCAACTACTATCAAGGGCATACACGTCACAAAAGAAGACGGAACAGGTTTTTTCACATCCCAATCCGACGAAATATAGAAGTTCTAAATCGCTGAAATACAACCAGAATTCAAAAGTAAGATAGCACTCGCACAATGTATCGGAGTAAATGTACATCCCGGTATATGCTTCCCCGTGCAACTTGCAGCTCCCAGAAACAAGACTACCAAAAATGAAGAATTTAAATCATTGGAAAAGACGACCAAGTTTCTTCATGCAACAAAACAACAGGATTCGAACCACTCACCATTGATATTAGACAACATACGAATCGTCCTGCTGAGACACTTCATTTGCCAATGCTGAAGGGCTAAAAATCCAACTTGCGTATGTTATATTAATGGTTGATGATAGTAACAATTGCAACATACTTTACTATGGAAGGAATAAATTCAAAATAATTGTCTGCTCGGTTATGTCTGCCGCGCTTCAAGCCTTAGTGCTGGATTTTTACTTCGCCCCTCTGGTGAAGGACTTAGTCGAGGAGATCGTTGGATATAAAATTCGCTTGGCTGCAATTATAGATTCTGAATTGTGTTCAATGCCGTAGCAAAAGATGGTTAAATAGCAGAACGCCGCCTGAAAATTGATGTATTGACGTTACGCAAAAATTAGGACATTTTTGAACATGATGTGATATCTTACATCCCACCTACAGAGAACCCCACAGACCTACTAACCGAACTATCATGATCTCTGAAGTAACCATCATGGATCACTAGAAAAACCAACAGGTTCCTCCTAAAACACAACGATAGGCAGTGTCACATCAATGAAAACCATTTCAATGTTAATTCTACAAGTAAAATCGATTAAGCGAAAATTAGTGTGACCAAGAGTATCACCCGACGAGAGGGAGAGGGAGTGGATACATTATTAAACGGAAGTGAAGACGACGCTGAGATTCCAAGTAGATATGACACAAGTAGAAGAGGAGTGGATAAAAAAGATTTTAGTAAGATGAGGCATTGAAGATAGTAAAGCAAGAGGAAGTTGTACGATCAAAAGGGGAAGATGGCTAACTTACATAATAAACGAATGAAAATCCATACCATGGTAGAAAAGAATAGAAAAAAATATTCAAGACAACATGATAAGGGTAATGGCTCCGTACGTTAAAAGTAACATGCTGCTGGAAGCAGGGTGATCGATGGAGGGTGATGTCGTGCCTGAAATGAACACGTCGATGGAAACCTGAAACATAGTGGTGATTTAGTGGGTCAAAAAGTACATATGGATTTAAAAGGGCTGATAGATGGGAGGGTGATACGTGTAACAATCATAACCGTGCTAGAACTACAAGAACAAAAAACTGTATAAGAATACTAAACGAAACCAATTGTTCGGTACACATGTATGTAATAAGTGCGAGTATAGGAAACTGTACAGTGTGAACATGTTACATTATGATACCCATACCAGTGAGAAATCATTTCACAGTTAGAATACGTCAGTGTCTTTTTGAAAATGACGTTGGATTCGAAGAGGTAGAGTCCCGGAAGTATTCTATGTGGGAACTGGGTTTATGGGGCCGAAATGTAGATTTCAATATGAAACATCCGTAGTAGGCTACGTAATGTGCAGCATATTCCATAAATGTGCATATTATCTTAAATGGGGACGGCATGAATCAAAATTTTATTAATTTCATCAAATGTTTCAGGAAAATGCGAAGAAAGGATGTGGGCTTTGAAAATAAACGAAATACTATTTATGTGACACACTGTAAAACGAAAATGTTCAATAAATTGTGTAATAAACTAAACGTAAAACTACGGCAGTAGTTTTTAGTAAGACATTGCATGAATAAAAACGAAGTAAAATGATTAAAAAATCCCACCAAGGTGAAATGAGAAAATTTGAAAATCTGACTTTATAGAAACATATATTGGAAATATGCAGGAGAATTTATTGTTACTGAAATAAACATTTTGAGTAAGTCCAATCTACCTTGGCTGATACAATGTGTGTTTTGAGTATTGTGAAAAATGCTCACGACTATAGTCCAAGTAGAGTTCTTCACCAACAGCAATATTCGTTGAAGGCGCAATGCCCATCATCTTATAGTTCGGATAGTATGTTGATGTTTTGGGTTTTGAAAACACCTTCCGTGACATATTCAGTGTTATTGGTTTTATGTCCCCATTTTTAGCCTATTGAATGTCGTAATCACCCAGTAAATAAAGACTGTCTTTAATGTACCGCATTGCACAGAAGTGCGGTGGTATAACCCAAACGGAATGCTGGTCGAATTTCTCGTCTGTCGCTTTTTCGCCAATATCGGCAGACCATATTTCAATGTCTTTAACCGTTACCTCCATGAGGCCATCACCGTATGTTCTTGCGAGCTGAACCTGTATACCCAAGTCTATTTACACCAGATATCTGTAGTAGAAATCGATGGGTTCATTAAGTCCGAAACTACTCTCACAGAAAACACCGAGATCAGTTTCCCGGTGTCTAATTCTTCATACTCGTACCGAAACATACTGAGCACCAGCCTCGTAACCATGCAAACACCTCGGAGCCAAGGTGTGAAACATCGAAACGTACTTTCCATCCCATTGGGATATTGGTACATTCTTGCACTTCTTGGTAATTGTATAGTAGTTGTAGATTGTTCCAAAGTAGTGCAGAATGTCGTCTGGAAATGTTTGGATAGGCAAAAGTCCACTTGCTGTCTACCACATATTATCCCTCTTCCTTGCCTTTAACACATCTATTTCTGGTACAAATCTATCTGCTGCTCTTCTCACTGTGGCATCAGCTGTCAAATCCAATACAGGATTCAGCAGGTGACGTGTAGAAATCTTCACCAAATAAGTTGTTGACTGAGTCACGTGAGATGCATCCTTTTCGCAACCAATAAAACGGCAGTGTTTTGATAGTAACAACCAAGCTCTAGCAACAGATAATGGTCCTGAAAAGGAATCCATAACCGTATCGCCAGCCTGAGAGAATTTTGAAACCAAGTCCATCATCCACGACACAATTTTCTGCTCCCGACGGAGCATAGGTTTATCTCCCCTCGTAACAAATTTTTAATCACTATCTGTAAATAACTTCAAGGTGAGTAATTCGTGGTATGTTTTTATGCAATTGTTCCAGCCTTGGTGGTTGCTAGCAATTTTCCCGACATATTTATAGCCTGTCCTATTGTGAAAATTCATGTTATCCATACCCGTATGCCAGAAGTGAATTGCAGTCTTCATCACCGATACATGAGTGAATCTTCGAATGATGGAATCACATCAATATGTACCGGGGGATCTGATATAAATTAAGGGTTGCCTCTCGACACTGGTAGACTTTTCATACCTTGAAGACT
The DNA here is from genome assembly GCA_032358235.1 of Odonthalia washingtoniensis. Taxonomy (NCBI): domain Eukaryota; phylum Rhodophyta; class Florideophyceae; order Ceramiales; family Rhodomelaceae; genus Odonthalia; species Odonthalia washingtoniensis. The sequence goes on from JAULBU010021478.1 coordinate 38,621, forward strand.
GATCATTGTCATTATCATCACCGTCACCGTCACCATGACCACCACCATCACCATCACCGCCACCATCACCATCACCGCCACCATCACCATCACCATCACCATCACCATCACCATCACCATCACCGTCACCGTCACCGTCACCGTCACAGTCACCATCACTATCACCGTCATCATCATCATCATTATTGTCACCATTTCTCTCCAAAAGCAAATATCGATACCAAGGATTGATTTTCAATGTACCATGAATTTCTTCATGAGTTGTACCATCTTCTCCATGTCTGTAGTTCTTAAAATGTCGTACTCTGAATTTTCCGGACCCTGCTCCTTTCTTGTATTGTACGGAGGAACTGTAAAGATGAGATTAGCCTTTCGCTTTAGTGAAACACCTACTTCAGCTTCGTGTGTCTCTACAAAATCCATAAAGCCTACATCGTATATTGTTCATACGGTTCACATACTCTTGGTTAAAAAATCCATTGCTTGGACATACGCTGCTCCGAAATCCAATTAAAGAGCATGGTTCACCATATCCAGGCCCTTATCCTCTATTTCTTCATTGTCAACCCCATAGTTTTTTCCTGCGTTGTGGTTGTTTTGGAACTAGTTCCAGCTGCTTCTGACTTTCTTTTATTACCGAAATCCTGTTCGGGACCTCATGCAAATTTACGTTTTCTTGATGTGTCATTGTGACAACGGCAACTTGCTTCGGTTGTACTAGTGTTTTTCCACTCGGTACATCAATTTATTTACCGGGAAGTATTGGTAACGTTAATGAATATTCCCTTGCCAAAAATCAGGTAATGTAGCAAAGAATATGGGATGATTTAAAGAAGAAATTACTTGAGATGTACTCAACGCCTCTCTGAAAGATAGATCATGCGGTTGAATATCACTTGTTGAACTGATAAATAATTCTTGAAAAGGCTCCCATAGCATTAACTGCTTTTCATCAAGCCCATAAAATGTATTTTTAAACAAGAAATCCGCGAAAGAGAAAAAGAAAGAACCTGATATATACTGCAATGCTTCATCTTCAGCCTGTGATCAAGATCAGGCTTTTTTATCGAAGTTCTCAGACGAAAAGTGTAACACTTGATCCGGTAGAAATGATAGTCTCCGCTGAGTGGGAGCGAATCCATTCTTAGCCCGGTCTTCCAAGCTGAAGTACTAGCCTGTCCCTATATAGAATAATATTTACGGTCATATTGCTTCAGCCAAGTTTTTGAAATCCACATTTCCTAGATAGCAAAAACAACGCCTTCATCAAATTTTGCACACAAATACCTATTCTTGTACCATTTGATGGAAGAGCTCTGACATGAACTCCTTGATTAGGTTCTGCGTGTTTCGATGTTTCAGAAACCAGGCAGAGGGCATGGAATGTAAGGATGCATCCAAAGGTTATTGGATGAGTCATCAAGTTGAGATAGGTGAGTTCTTCCGCACTTGAATTTCCACTGGACCTAAATTCATCTGATGGTGACTTACACCATTCAGAAAACGACCGGGAATGTTGAGATGGTTGAACGTTATTGGAAAAGAATGCAAAATTCGGGGGTCTGTTACGGCGAAAGTTGCAACAGCCAATATTGAACTAAGTATTTGTCTTGTTTATTTCGTTCCTGCACACACCAAAAAAGGGGTCTCCATTCCATTTTCCTTTTCAGCTGATGGCTGACTTTCTTCTTGAG
>JAULBU010021479.1:0-19129 GCA_032358235.1 Odonthalia washingtoniensis
AATGGCGGCTGAACTTGTTAACTTGCCGTACATGGAGTCATCGGCTAATGAGTGCATCACCAATACCGAAAGACCATCACCTTTAAATGCGTCAGCGTTCTACAAAGCATGCGTCATCTTTCTGAATGGTATCAGCGACAAATTGCAAGACATCATGACTGATGTCATGTCGTTGGTCGAATTCATGCTTATGGATGTAGAACATCGGAAGGGTGCTCAAATGGAAATCAGGCGTCTGTTTACAACGAAGATGAAATTTTTCATCCATAATTCCAAGAATAAGAAGAAAAGGTGTGCTAAAGAGAATTAAAGCGAGAAAAGAATTGATTCCGCTTTGTCAAACGTACGGAAGCATTACAACCTGGCGAAAAGTAAGTCTAGGAAGACTTCAACGTCTGGAAAATTGGGGAAGGATGTTCATGTACGACAGATAACAATAAGAACTAGAGCTGAAGAAAAAGCTTTTTCAAAAGCTTGACAAATAATTGTCCTAACAGACAGTGAAGTTGACAATGGAAGAGATGATGGAAGTGTTGATGAGAGTGGAACAAGTGCTAGCGGTCAAGGATCATCGATACCGAAGAAAAGGAAGACAGGGAACAGTTCAAAGACGAACAATCGAATAACACAGGAAGAGAAACAGAAGAAACGGAAAGTGGAGAGGAACATCGTAAATTTAAAGATGGCCTCCCTCAAGCACCCCTGGTAGCTTATCCAACGCCTGAACTTCAAGAGCAAATCACGGAAGCTGGCTCCATTTCCTACGATAGACTCCCAACAGGCCTGCGTTCTTCTTCTTCAAGTTCTGAATTTCATGATGACACAGCGCATGAAGATGTTATTCAGAAACTGACCTGTTTCTTGGTACCACGCAACCATTATGTGAAAATCTTTTCAGCAGTGACGATGTGTTGTTTCTTAGAGAAATGGAGTGGTTTTCGGGAGCATATCGTCAGTTTATGGAGAACTTCATAATAATAAATGACAATGAATATTGGAAAATGGATCACGACAAAAGGAACGAAGGGTACGGGGAAGCACATTTCGGTAGGAAGCGCACAGCATTGTGGACCGCTGGTTACTCAATTTTTCCAGGCATGGCGGATCCATGCGCAATTCCCAGCCACGTATTGGAAAAAATAAAACTCCCGGACTCCTCCCTAAAGAATCGTTTCAAGATCTGCATCAATTCGTGCAGGAGATATTTACAGGATAGGAACATCTTCGAAATGAAGCTAATCGAAACCTATGGAGTCCTATAGTTAATGTTGCTGTTGAAAAAGATGACTTGAAGGACTGAGATGCCGGTATTAGCTGTTTCGCTTCAACTCTGGAACTACTGACAGGACACATGGAAAATGATGAATCTCGAGTATGGTCTTCGAGAAGACGTGGTGTATTGTATGTATGGCTCGGCTTCCTGGCCACGTTTCTGGGATTAGATGGTAGCTGTTTAGTTTCAAGTAATGCTCTAATTCCAGTAACTGGTGGACGTCAACTTCTGACAGTAGGTATTTTCCTGCCAAGGCTGGGAACAACGATTTTTTCATAAAGGATTTTGGCAATCCTGGATTCTTTATAATGGTCTCCGGGAAGGACAGCTGTACGCTTAATATATGCGCTTACTCTCATAAGTTGTCCAACATGAAGGTGCACAGTTCGATGTTAGTAATTTCTTGCGGTTCCACATGTATGTTATACCAACAGACTACCAATACTCTGCCAACACAGTTAGACCCAAAATCACCAACAAGAACTTTACAGGCCGTAACAGCTGTTAATTCAGAACCACCCACACCACCTCCTGCAACTTCAAAAATCATCTAGTCACAAGTCCATGCACCAATCACATCTTCTACATCATCGAAAATAATCAATGAAGAGCCACTGCCACCAAAAACTCCACCAGTAACACCTAATGAAGCTCAAAATCACCCTCTTGGACTTCGAGACTTCAATTCAGGAATAACATGCCTCCCCAAATACATGCTCTTGATGACGATTGACTTCCAAGTTAAAATTGTACTAAAAACCAACCAATAATTAGCTATAGACAAACAAACAATTCCATTTTCTCTCATTTAAAATAGAACTGTTTTCGTGATTCATTAGAAGAGAGTATTATAAACATCATCCGCAACATCGTCCGTTGCACCACCCAAAATTTCACTCCCGGAAGAGCAAAAGGAAGTTTACTTCAGCAATATTTTAGACAAACCATATTACACTTTCTCCAGTAACAACTTCAAGGATGATTCTACATTCACGGACATGACACAAGTAATAGAATCTGAGTTCGTTTCTCCCGGTAGACAACGCGAAGTATATCTTAGGCTGGATATTGTACGGCTTTCATCATATTTTGTCGAAAATGAACTAAGTAATGTTGGTGACGGTCTTTCGAAACTCTGTGTATATATTCAAAGACTTGACCCACAAGGTATGCCTATATTTGGAAATTTCACGTACAAACTCAACGGCTAATGCACAGCCGTCCCGTCATTTACCTAGTCTGCAAAGACAAGGGTAAGTAAAATAAATGGAAACCAAAACTACACTAGTTTTAAAACTTCATTGGCTCTTTTAATCACTCTTAAAAAATAAACTTCTCAAGTATCAAGAACATACAGCGCTGATTCTCCGGCAACAATCACCGTGTATGGACAATACGTTCAGCAACCTTAACGACGTTTTGGAAACCACAGCTATGGATACCACTACAAAAAAGAATCTATGGTAATCTGAATTCTACAAACAGACGTTTTACCAACAATAGAAATTTTGATAATAAAAGCAAAGATAGTAATACCAACAACAGGAGACAGACCATCAATAACCATTCTTCGGGAACCTAACAAGATATTCCTTCACAAAAAACAACTTCCAGAGAACACAGTGCGCTAGGTGTAGCGTCTGGTCGTCGAAACCAACACGTAGATGATCTTCTGGTGAAATTAGAACTCACGGGACCAATAGATTGAAAAAGCTAGAAATCAATTCACATTCTAGCCGATGTTATAAATTACTGTGAACTGAACTCCGTAGAGGCCGACCAGGATGATAGGGCTGAAATTGAACAGGAAATAGAATATTAGTGTGAATCAGACGTTTTTAACACGCAACTGATATCTATCAACGACAATGATGACCCTGATGATGAAATTGACAATGATTTGGATGAAACGCTGCTTACAACCCGCATATTTCACTCTATCTATGTTTAGTCCTCACTATTTCCCCAAACATATACAACAATGGACCCCAATATTACCATGCATTTCAACTACAGATAGACACTCCACAAAGAGGAATACATTGCTGACTGTAATAGTGTTAATTTGCAAACAGTATGAACTGGTGACGCTACAAGTTTCATGCCATCTCTTTGCGTCGATATTGGTGCACCAAGAAGTGTTATCCGCATATGCAGACTACATAAGATAGACCATCATTTTCATACAACTTATACGGCTATAGACTTAAAATTTGCTTTCCATTTTCGAGATAATGTTTTCCGTTCCCTTGGTACCGTAACATTTGCACTTGTTACTCTATCATCGTTGAAGAAAATAATCGTTCCTCTCGGCATCGTTCCTGTTCATATTATACAATTAATTGTGCTAAATGTTCTCGACGGTAATCAATGAATAATTGACAACGTAAATATGAGATTGGAAAGGGGGTCACAACTTACAAAAGGTGGTCTGATTTACTTCTTAGAAGACTAGTCCGTATATTGTTTTGCAGTGATTTCTCACACTTGCATACTCTACTACAACTAAATAATCTATTTCCGATACATTTCACTCAACGTAAGTCATAACGTCTACATAGACACTTCTTCCACCCCACGCCCACAAAAAGTTTCAACGTCTTAAAGCGCACGAATCAATCAGAAGCAGAACCTGAGGTATTACGAATATTAAAATATATTTCTTCACGTTGCGATCTATGCCAAAGGGTAGCTACGGCACCGATACGTTTTGGAGTATCCTTCAGCTCGGATTGAGCTCGCTTCAATGAACGCATCTTCCTCGGAATATTATTAATCACCATCAAAAAAAGAAGTATATCCACCTGCATATTATGGACGAAGGAACGCACTTCAGTTCAGCAACTAAACTAAAAAACATGGAGACGAGAAAAGTTTGGATGCAATGGGATAATACAATGTTTTTTCACGATCTGCATCGGCTTGGTAAGCCGCATAATTGTAGATAAGGGGTACAACTTTGGAGAATCTGTTATAATACTTGCTACCTTAAATGGTATAAAAGAAGAACGGACAGGGGTGGAAGCGTATAGGTCTCAGTATCTGTTATAGATACCACGAGACCATTGGAACTGCGGTACGTAAAATGGTTATTGCTAATCCTAAATCTGACTTTGACCTAGTTCTAGTCTTATCTGGTAAGGCCATAAATTCCACACCTGGAGAATACCTGCTCGTACCATCCTCCATCTACCTTGGATAATTAGGCAAGAGATGAATATCCATATCGACAATATGTGCATCTCGCGTGCAACTAAGCCAAATGTTCCAAGAGAAAACGATGAAATTTACGGTCCAGGTGACCAAGTTTTGGTTTCAAGTGAAAAAGGATACAATACTACTAATGGAGAATACCTTGGGACGTTCAAAGTAGCTTCCTCTGATTGTACTACTAAACTAGTCCACATAGACGACCTTCCAAACACAAAACTCTCCCTTACTCTATAATGCAAATTAAAAGCTACATTTTACCATTACCATCAACTGTTTTATCATCCATGTTCAGTGACATTAACAAGTGACTCAAATACCTTCAAAAACATGCAATTGCGGAAGACATATATCTAACCGAATTGATACAAATGGAATATCCTTGTCCCAACACGCCCGAGATGCTCCAAGCTAGAAGAGATGAGATCAAGAAGTTAATGAAGAGCGGTACGTTCAAAGCAATTTTAAATGAGGAGGTACCAGCGAATTAGAACTTGATATCAGGACTGTTTTTACTCTCCCTAAAGTCCAACATCGATGGAAAGATGAAACGAAAGCTCGGTTTGTTATTTGTGACCACCGAGAAAAACTCAAGACCTTTATGGTACATTTAAGCCAAACGTTACAACCATCTTCAATTGGAATTCTTCTTGCTTCAGTATCTATCTTTGCGTTCAACGTTTGGACGGCCAATGTAACGCAGGCCTACAACCAATTGGCGATCCCACTTGCAACAGACATTTTCCTAAATTCAACCAATCCAATACTGGAACTCAACCTAATCAATATTTCGAAATATTGCAACAGTTCTAAGTATTGTCTGAATCAGGAGATCTGTGGTACCATCCCCTGCAAAAGCACCATATCAGCGACCTCAACATGAATCAATTTAAATCTGACTCTTCTTTTAACCATCTCACTGAAAATATCACAACTTTCTGGTCTTTCAGGACCATACATGGATGATCTATTAAGGGCTGGTGACAAGTCGTTTCAAAGATTATAATCAAAGACACAAGAAAGGTTCGACATGCAACCACCAACATCACTCCACTGTGATTTCTCCGGGTTCCAAATTATTTTTCGAGTCAACAAAACTGTTGATCAATACGTTATTTGGGAGTTGAAACTCAATCTTGACATAACGAAAAATGGTGGGAAAGTACGAAAGGAAATTTCAAGATGGTTACGATAGTTTAGTAACAAAGAAAAGTTATTTAGCATTATAAGATGATCATACAAATATATCACACGTGTTAAAATCTATACATCAATGAGACACAGAAGTCTAAATTAATACAGAATTATAGAATGGAAATATTTAAAGTGTCAACGGTATAAGACAAATAAAGGAAGATGACACACGTGCAAAATAAAGTATTCATATAGATGCAGAGGACAATACGATTATACATACTCGACAGCCATGGCCGGGTAGGAAAAAGACGATCATCATCATTCAAATAACAAACCCCAACGTCATTCGACAACCCCTGTTACCGATGAAAGAACAGTTATGGTAACGAAGCCCCCAATTGACCTACAAGTGCACTACCTGTGAAAAAAGCGGTTCGATACATGATAACATCCAGCCATCAAAAATTGCAGCTGTTTTTATCTTCGATCGCGAATTATGATTACGCGTGATATCTATCACCAGCCCCGTTACAGGCCCGAAACATCCCCGCAACTCAGTAATTATAGCTTTGAGTAGATGGAAAATGTTCTACACTTGTGCCATTCGCAAGTGAATAGTATCACATTAATTACTGCAAGGACGGATATATATATTTCATCATAGAAGTTAAGAGATAAGTGGCACCGCACGCCACGAGTGGCACAGATGTAGATTGTGAAATTCTCAGAACGGAAAAGGCAACTATAGGGAAGGAAAATATGGAAAGGTAAAAAAGGGTGGGTAAAGAAGAAGTAATGAGGGAAAGAGAGATGCATTAATTAAGTGCAGAATAGGCCGGCCCAGCAAAAACAATGGTACAAACTCAGAAGAATTATTTCTGTAATATGGAAGGGATCGCCATAGACGAATAGTTTAATGAGATTGCGACTATCATGTCTAGCTCAAACTATACCTGGCTGTTTGTATGAGATCTCTAGACTTACACAAGTGATCGAAGATACTGTAGTTGGACACGTATCATCCGACCTACTAATTCTACCCTTACGTAATCTTCTGTCTTTTGTGTTCTCTTTTAGCGTTCTTCTTCACGATGAGAGCGCGACTAGCACCCTTCTCTTTTCACCGTTTTTGTCTCCACTTACTTATTTTCAACTTATTAGACTCTACGTTTAGAATTGATCTTGACCTGTGAATAGTCACTCAGTCAACCAGCAAGTCAAAATGGTTTGTATAGTTGCAAACCTCCCGCTCGCCCTGTCTCTACCTCGTTACTGTAGTCGTTTAGCCTTTTACTTTCGTCTACCGTTTGCTCATTGACATCAAAATTTTTCTCTGCCCATTGATCCAGTCCTCAATTTCGATTTTTCTGACTCTTCGCAGCCCATTCTAAGCTGCTTGGCCTCCCAACTCGCTAACTGTATATCCTTTCTCTACAGTAGCTTCCTATTTTTCAACCCTCTGTTTCTCTACAATGGGTACGTACCATATGATCCAACCACGCATCTACATCTAACATACAGTTACCCACACGTTACTCATCTATTTGCAAATCACAGTACTGTACTACCCACAACGTTGATTATACAATATTGAGCATACAGCACAGTTTTATTGTGATGTATAATTCACTTACGCAGTTTCAACGAGATTGCAGGAAAACCAAGAAGGGTGAGAACGTCGTCAACGTGTTGGTCGTGCTTCTTCATGGATCTGGATAAAAGATCACGTAGTCAAGATAAACAAGGAATTTTTCCATCATACACGAGTCAAGATTACATACAGCTTGGGTTGGAACGTGGCCATGGCGTTGCGGAGGCTGAAGGGATTTTGCGTGTAACGTCATTGGCCGTAATCAGATGTGAAGGTCGTCTTGTCCTTATCCTGTTATTATCTGGTGGGCTAAGACAAAAAGACAGATGTAACCAACAGAATCATCATCAACGACGGAAGGTATAAACATAACCCAATCCACTACCCAAGTCCCAGAAGAAGTTCTGATACTTTCACCGAAACCCCACTCCGAAGACCATGATTATCAATAGTTCAAGATATGGATATAGAAGAAGAAAGAAATAATACGTAATTAACTGATGACCCAGATCCCCCTGCCGAGGTGGCAACGGAAGCATAAATTGAAACTTTCCAGAAATCCATACATGCATATACGAAAGAAATGCTTAATGTATACAAGGAAACATCGATGTATGGGGAACGTATATGGTTGGACTTTAGAACAGCGCTTGGACCAGTAATTATACGATTATGGTCACATACAGTAATGACGATATGGAAAGATTTTTTTGCATCTCGTGACGTCCATATAGACATATCAGACAAAAAGAATAGATCCAACGCCATCATTGATCTACTGTATATAAAATATCACATACCAGCCTGGAGATTAGACAGGATTATAAAGGGAGGAGGTAAGGAAAGACAGAATGGACGCAGAAAATCAAAGCCCAATTAATACACCAAAACTAGATCATGGACTGGAATAACCAGACCACACGCAATATCCCAACAAAAGAAAACAATGGGGAGAGTATAGACAACATTTAAGTGGAACAAGACAGACAGACGACCCGGATGATTATGGATCGTCGTAATCATCTGATAATGAAAAATGGAGAGGTTACAAACTACGAATATACCAGAAAAATAAAGTATGATACAAGGAAACACCAGCACCAAGCCGACAATCATCATCTCAACATAGTAATGGTGAAGACCCACATCAGACGGTAGGATTGAAATGTCTCGTGAAAGATTTTTACAAGGAGGATAAATATGGCGGATCATATGATGAATATGTCGAGAGAAGATTACGTAGATTCAGAACACTGACAAAGATGTGTCAGGTAGAAGATGAAAATAAATTGCAGGCTATTCCCATAATTTTAAAGGGTAATGCATTGGACTTCTTTTATGACTAACAGAGAAAGCTGTTCTACGTTTGAAGATGCACTAGATATGCTCAGAAACTGGTACCAGAGCGCCGAACAAAGATAACGGATATTAAAAAATGGCAGACTATAAGATTATCAGATGAGATGGGAGAGATAATAGACCTTGGAAAAAGGAAGGTATAGTTAAGGAAGGGTAAGCGCAAAGTCTAACTTCCATTGGCACCAGACTATATTCGAGACAAACCTATCATGGAAGAAATTGATAGTAAAGATTTCACGTCTGACTCATCTTTAGAAATCTTGTCCGAGGAGGATTCCGAGGATGGTGAAGGAGAATTTGTTATTCTGGCTAACGGATATGTGATGAGTGGCCAGAATCCGGAAGAAGAAACGTTTCCAGGTGAAATTGGTGATGAAGGAAAAGTTAATATAGAAGATCAGATTGCAAAGAAGTTTGGCTACCTCCGAGAAATAGATCAGAAGAAGTACTCGGAGTTGTTGATTGGCAGCAACAATATTGCAAAGTCACTACATGATCTTCGTCAGGCCAAAGTTCGTTTGGAACATTAGTTTGAATTGAAGAAAGATGAACTAATATATTTAAGGGATTGTCGGATGTCTCCTAACGGTATACATATGGTAAGAAAGGAGCTTGACAAGATGTTGGAGGAAGGGATCATAACGCCGGCCTCTTCTGTATGGTCCTTTCCAGTGGTGATAGATACGAAACAGGATGGAAGGAGAAGGTTCTGTGTTGATTATCGAGCTCTAAATCAGAGGATGAAAGGTGACGGTTGGCGTATCCAAAACTTTCAAGAGATTTTTGACGACTTGGAAGGAGTAAGGGTGTTCTATAACTTAGAACTCTTTAGTAGGTATGAGCAAGGTCGCCTTCTTGATGATTGTAAGGAGAAAGCAATCTTCGTCTATCGTTTTGGAACCTCCCAATTCGAGGTCATTCCCTTCAGGCTGATGAATGCGCCCTCAACGTTTCAATGAATGATGGACCAGATACTATCGGGGTTGAGCTTCGCACGAGTTTACCTTGATGATGTAGGAGTGTTCTGGCACAGTATTGAAAAACAATGCGATCTCGTTAAGATAGTTCTTGCACGAATTTCCTTGGACGACCTTAAATTGAAGGTCTCCAAGTGTTTATTCGTACGGAATCGGTACACCTATTGGGTCACGTGCTTGATGCAAAGGGGTTTCGAGTAGATGAAAAAAAGGTACAAGATTCACAAGAAATTCCACTACCCAGGTCCGCCACATAATTACGTAGCTTCTTGGGGCTGTCTTATTACTATCGAAGGTTCATCCGTGGTTTCGCAGAGAAGTAAGCTCCTCTTCATGCCGGTACATCTGAAAAGAAGGAAAAAGTCAAGATGGAAAAGATGAATAGGTCATCCATCACCCTGAAGAACTCGTTGATGGCGCCCCCATGTTAGAATTCCCCAATTTTGAATCGACATTACTGGTTGAGACGGATGCATCTGCTTTTGAAGTTGGGACAATCCTGGCGTAGAAGAAGGACGACGGGAAGTATCATCAAATCCAGTTTGCGAGTAGTACGATGATCGAAGCCGAGAAGAGATACGCCACATACTAAATTGAGGACCTTTTCAACATATTAGCGTTGAAGAAGTTCCTCTCATACCTTCTGTCATCACAGCATTTCCAATTGGTGACAGATCATAAGGCTCTCAGCTACACCTTAAAGAGGAAGGATATTCATGGGCGCCTTGCGCGTCGGATGTATTTTCTGGACGAGTATGGTTTCGAAATCATCTACAGACCAAAGAAGTAGAATGCAGCTGCAAACTTTCTGTCCAGAGAATCTCTGGATGTCCTGACAAGTGAAAAGAATGAAACTGACCTACTCTATTTAACGTTTAATATCATCGAATGAGAACCATTATATGTTGATGCCCTTCTGGAAGTAATCAAAGGATACTTGCTCATAAATTCGAACGGCAGTACTGATTCAATTCTCAGAGCCGCTATTATAAGGTCTTCAAAACAATACGTGATGTGGGAAAATAATCTCTTCCGGAGGACGCAATCTGGACCAAAAGTGGTGGTACCTATCTCTGTATGGTCAAGGTGATATATTTCTTGCATGCTTCCATGGGTCTTTTGGACTACAAGATGACGAGGATGTTCATCACAGTCCGATATTGGTGGCCAAGGGTGCACTCGGATATAGTTGCTTATGTCAAGTCGTATGACCTATGCCAAAGTTGAAAGTACTCCCGAAATGCTATACCGACCTAAGCCGCCCATTGATCAACCTCTTCGAAGTGTTCTCAATCGACTTTATAGGGCCGGTCCAAACATCATAAATGGGGTCCAATTACTTATTGATATGTGTGGAACATCTCACCAATTGGGCCTTGGCCAGAGCCACAAAGAATGCAACTGCCGAGACAGTCACAAATTTTGTCGAAGAGGAGTTAGTACATTCCTTTGGTCCTCCAAAAATTATAATTAGGGACAATGCTTCGTGCTTACTGGCCCTAGAGTTCAAGAAGTTCGCGGAAGATCAGTGTATAGAATGGACAACTGTGCTCGCGTATGAACTCATGTCTAGCAAGAAAGCGAAAAGAATGGTACGAAAGTTGAAGAAGAGTATTATTAGGATGCTCAACAAAGGAGAAGGAGATCGGGAAAGCCAGGTCAACAAGGTCCTGTATGGGTATCGTCGTCGACCATTGGCTGGTTCTGTGTCTCCATTTCAACTTCTATACGGGTTGAAACTTGGTTATATGCTACAGACGATTCTTTAAGTGAAAATTCTTCGACGCTAGAAAATCGCTTGTTGGAATAATTGCCGATAAGTTGTCATGGTTGCGTCCCATACATAAAACGGAGTGGTATGGAGGCCTGGTAGATAAGAAAAAGGTCAGGAGGGTTTATTTAGGAGTTCTTGTTCTCGTAACGAACGGTCCGGTTGTTGGTTCTTGAATTAAATAACCACAGTTAAGGTAGATTTACTACTGCAAGTTCTCTGTGAAGCGAGAGAATCACCCCGTTATGTAGTAGTCTCCAGAAGGGGAACATATAGTCGCGTTGCAATAAACGCGCGTAGACTCGTGAAGAACGAGTCGCGTCCGATCTACTTTTATCATGGTTAAGCCTCTCCTCTTCCTAGTTCAGCGACGTTAGCGCTGTCTCTTCTTCTGTTCTGTACTCTGATTGTTCTTTCTTTTTACCTCCCTTTGGATGGGCCAGGCTTCCAAAAATTTTTATTTCGGTAATGACAACTAATTCGACTGCTCTTTTAACAAAGGCCCGTAGTCCTTCTATTGAAAACTTCAATCTGAAATTCTCCGCACAATCCCAAATCCTGCGATCACCGTCATCAACACATACTACGTGGTCAACCCAATTTTCTTCTGGGGTTTGTCGCTTCCGCCTCTCTAGACGGAAGAGGTACACTCCAGTTGAATGGGTGATAATAAAATTTATACTTTTACAAGAATAGTCAGGAACACACTTGCGGAATCTCTTCATCATTCTATGAAACCAGGAAACCTTTTGAGCTAGACTGGCGACCGGAACCTCCCCTTTGGAAAAGGTAGCAGATCCAAACTGACGCCCGCCAACAATCGAGGTCGCGTTGATAATTGAAGCTCGAATTCACTCGCCGTGAGAAGAATGGAAAAATGATTAGTCTAGATTAATGAGATGATGGGTGGTCTCGACGAGATCACGAACTCCAGGAGCAAAAATGATGACGAAGCGGCTTATATTCTGAGGGCAATGGTTATCATTTGAATACCATTTCAGACTCTCCTGACTTCGAAATGATGTATGTTGGAGCGAGGAGATTTCTGTTGATAATTACGTAGAAGGGGGCAGTGATTTTTCACCAAGGCTAAACGGAAGCTCCACGATAGCAATAGTATGGAAATATATTTCAAAACAAATGTTTACGTCTCCCGTATTCTTTGCGACCCGAAATAATCAATCTTTGGGCAGAATGGGATGTTTCCGGTTCAAAGCACAATGTGTTTGATCGAATAATCTGAATTATCGCTGGGGGGATGCACAGTCTTGTCTGAATTATCAAAACCCCAGGGATCGATCGAGTCGCTATGTACGGTGAGATTGTTGAGGTTCAGCCAGTTGTTTTTTGTGTGGATGGTTATCCGGTTGGCGTCAATATATTGGTGGATAAATTATCTGTCAATGGTCCATCGTTCTCGTTCCAGCTCTACTGTGCGGCATCCTCTATGTTGCGTGATTCTGTACATAGAAAGATCTTGTCGCCATACTCGAAACGTCAGGAATCTTTCTGCTCGGACACCTCTGCAAATCGACGAGTTCCCTCGATTGGGGGTACCACCTGGATCAACTGGTAGGGGATGGGGCTAGTTCCATTCATGTCACTAGGTGCAGTGTCGGTAGTGCCAATGATGGTGTACAAGAGAGTAGAGGAGGAGTAAAGCGTTTAATTGGTTGTATGATCCTTGTCTAAAGCTTTAATTGTTCATGGGTGAGAGGAAAAATGGTAAGTGATGGGAGCGTATAAAATATACAAGAGACATGGGTAGATAGAGAAGAGGGGCGAAGGAGAGCGTTGAGAGGGTTTAGAGAGGAATAAAAGAAGAAAAAGAAAATCTGTAGGCGGAAGAGAAGGAAAGTACGACGGTGAATTCAGCGTCTGGTTTTAGCAGAACCGACACGTGCTCTATTACAGGGAAGGGGTCATGTGAATGTTGTAATTTTATTTTGTTGTTATTTTGTTCTATTGCTTCTGATTGGTTGAGTAGAAGGTACTGTATTGAAAATCTGCACCACACGTGGTGTGATTAATGGTGCAGGATATGTGGATGTTAATTGGTGTCTCAAGTGGGAGATGCTACACGTGTCCGGATTAGAGGTGTCGGGGAAATGGGAGTTAGTTAAGAGCTTTGATGTGGGGAAGATGAAAAGAAAAGGAAAGAAAGTGACATCGAACGCGAAGACGTCAGCTGCAACTGTAGCATTAGAATAAACTATTTAATTTGTTTTCTTTCTTTTCTGTGGCTTGGCTCGTGCACCTTTTCTGGCACCAACAACGTTCAAGGCCAAAGCTGCATGCCAAACGTGTATACACCCAAAGAATGACCCAACGAGTAGAATGATTAATAATAGTGACTTAATTACAAAGAATATAAATGGGTATGAAGATGAGGACCAAGCAACGTATTACAACAATGCAGAAAATACTAGAACGGATTTTATGGCCATTTGGATAGACACGTGTGCAAACGAACGTTCCATTATGGTGATAAATAGAAACTAAGCCTATTGTTCTACGTTCAACTTCAAGAGCATGATCAAGCAGATGAAAGGGAGACAAGCGAGGGAGTGCGGCGTAAAGAGCCGAATAGGCGAGGCTTTAATTCTGATTCCGTTCAACGACTTGAAAATCATCATCGATGTCAACTTTTTAATTCTCCTCGATGACATTAATAGTCTACTCTGCAAAGCATGCCAGACAACAACCTTGACCTCAGCATACAACAGAAAATACACACGCATAACGGTCTACATCAAAAACTATAATTCGCCAACTACTTTCTCATCTCCAACTAACACCCAAACTATCAACCGTATGTGTTCTACTAGAGAAACGAAATTCGTGAAATACACTCACCTCTCGGGCATCCATCTTTCAAAGCTACCTGCAACTTATTCCGCCGAGCAAATGGAAAGCGCACAGACGCCGCAACCAAACAAGTGATCAAGAAAATAACAGAATAATTCAACGCCTGTGAACAACGAAGTGCTGCCCCCCGCTACTTCAAGCTCACCATTTGGACTGATGATTTATTTTTCAATCATGAAGTCCAGGTAGATACGATGTGGTTAAATTGAAAGCCCGTTTTGCAGATGATTTACAACGCGACCCACTTTACGGCGGCACGGTTTGTAAGAATCCATAAACCACAAGAAGTTTGGCGCGCGATGAGACGCATGTAGATCCTCATGTACTGCGTCCGGCCTGAACTCTTACACATTGATCAAGCATCAAACTACACATCACCAGAGCTTCGTCAATCTGAGAGGGAGGATGGAGTCCGAGTAAAAGAGGCACCCATTGAATTACCAGGTGCCATTGGAACGGGCGAACGTTACTATTCCCTCTCCGACGTGTACATTCCACAATCCGGAACAACGTCAGCAAATCGACAACAAATGACTATTGATTATTGATGGCTACATTTGCTGTGAATAGAGTCGTCGGCACAGGAGGATTTTTATCCATGCTACTTGTATATGGAGCTCTACTGAGACCGGCAGGTATAGTACCAGTCGAAATCCAGTACCAAAGAGCATATTCCATTGACAACGCCATGGGTGAGGTGGAAAAGGAACAGGCACGAAGACGCATTGTGTTCGGATTAACCCACCAAATGGGACCTCTAGATATTGAAAAAGCTTCAGGACTCCGTCGTTTTCCCACCGGAGCACAACTTTGGGTATAACGGACAAACCGGAAACAATGGCAGGGACCTTAAAAATTTTTTTCGATGGAAGGCGAATCCGTCATCGTCCAAAAAACCCAGTACAGGCGGGTGTTTCACTGAAGGTGTTTTAAACCCTACGTACTCTCTCAACTTACATCACCACCCGTCCCCAAACCACCAGATGAAACTATGGTAGCTTAAGGTACAAAGATAACTCGAAACGACATTGAATCAGGACACAAAAATCTGAATGGACTAATTTCTAATGGTACTTTCGAGATAACGTAATGAGACAAATTTCCAACTCATATGCAGATCTTTGGGTCACGATTCATAGATGAACTCAATTGAGCATAAATCGGAATCTTTCGGAAAACCCGCTTAGTGGCCCATAACTACAACGATAATTGGTACACACCAATAGGAACAAAAGCCCCAACCATAACTCTTTTTTGATAGCGACTTCTTTTGGCATTATCAGCTTCGATGGACGACGTAAAACCGTTTACCCGAGACGTGATCAAGGCGTATGTGCAGAGTATAACCGCACTTCAACGAAAAGTTTCCCTTGGAACTCCAAAGGAGCTCAATCTCCCAAACATTATGGTACTCCGTGTCATGAAGCAGGGGCTTCATGACACGGAGTACCATAATGTGTTGGAGATTGAGCTCCTTTGGCCCTCTATAGCATTCCCCCAAAGTGGACTCCACTGGTACTGAGCATATCTGTAACACCACATTGGTGAGCTTTAGACGACATGATCAAAACATTATCCATGTGTACTAGTGAAACGCCGTCATGGAAAATTGGAAGGCTTGGTCATCTTGCAGGTTGACTATTAATTGTAATTCGGCACAGTGAACCTCCTCGAGTATGGGTAACGGGTATCAAATCTATTCAAATGCAATGACTGCATCTACGTTAAATATTCATCCACCATATTCAACGGTCTCACCCTTACTATAGAGAAAAATGACGTCACCCATATGAGACAAAAGGACTTGATAGATAGTTTAAAGCACGCCCTCACCCAAGAGGAATTTACCACCCAAGAGGAATTTACAATAGCCAAATCCCTTGTCAAATACATCGGGGTTTTGACCCGGCCCGATACGTGCGTGACAGTTCAGCTACTGGACCCAGTAAAGGATCAACAAAAGCTTTAGAAATGAAAGCACTTTCCAAAGCCAAAACAAGACTACCTAAACCGAACGACCCCGGCTCAAAAACGATCACCTATATATCAACACTACAAAACTGGTCGTAATACCGGATGCAGCTTTTGGAAATGCAAGCGATTTTGGAAGCCAACAAGGCTATGTTATGTGACTTGTCGATAATACTGGTACATCAAACATTATACACTAATAAAGCAATAGGTGCAAACAGAAGACGAGATCCGTCCTAGCAGCGGAATTGCACGCATTAGTCCAGGCATTTGACCAGGCATATGTCCTCAGAGATTTAACAACAGAGCTCCTTGGCAGACGATTGGATATAGAATATTACATTGATTCAAAGACACTCTTTCAAGTCGTAGTAAGGGATAGAGGGAAGTGAGAAAATACATTACATATTGATATCCACGCCCTCAAACAAAGTTACGAGGAAGGGGAATTGGTACGAATCCCTTGGATATCAGGATACACAAACCCTTGGATTTCCTGACTAAGCCACTACTTACAAATAATAATCCACCATGGAAATTGATGATAAAAACCGTTTGGACGTGCAAGACGTAGGTTGGGCCACAGAATCGACTCCAAACCGTAACGGTTGGAGTGGTAATTTATCGATAAATTGACATTTGTGCGTCGATGAACTGGAAGGGACGCAAGGCAGAAGATAAATGAAATGAGGGACGTGAGGTGGGACTTGAGAAGGAACTAAAGGAGGAAAAGAAGTATGATATTTTACTTATACATATAATAGATAAGAATAATAATGATACATAATGATACATTCATAATACCCACTGGATCAGAAGCAAATCTTACGTACTAATACCCGTGTACCACAATGAGACGGAGAAACTAGTTAATTTAGTATCAAATATGTAAGGATAATACAATCGAAGTATTACCAGTGGCATTTATCACAAACACTAAGAAGAACTACAGGTGTATGTAGGCCGTACGAACTCTCGTCGCGATTCCAGAAAGGTATAAGAAAACCGATGACCACAATCGCGAGACATAAAAATAAAGAAGATAATATCATCATTTCATCAAACGCCACAAAGTCAAATCGACATTCTACTGTTACCTTCGAGAGAACACATGTCTGACAAAGACGTCACCCCCATGCCGATTAGCAGAAATCTTAATGGAGATACAAATCACAGGTTTGATAGCGCTTTGCAGTGACCCTTGTCCCCGACCACTACACCAGGATCGGTAAGTGACGACGCATCAACTACGGGCAGCCACGCTCCCATCAAAATACCGTAATTCGTCAAGTAAACTACGGCAAGAGGGAAGGGATGATCTTGTAAACGTTTTGCGACGTGGAAGATTCAATTGGTCACAGACCCGACTAGACCCACAGACAATAAAACGAGAGGATAACAAAAAAGTAATGTTATACATGTCACGAGTAAAATGGTCAAGGACCGGTAAATACCAACAGTTGGAGAATGGAAGGTTGACCAGGGAGAAGGGGATTAATCGGAGTGCAGAGAACTGGTGACCACCAATAACGGTAGTGCGCCATTCCGGGACAGATTTGGCTTGCCGGCCGGTTCTTCGAGCGAATCTTGTCTAATGAGTCCCTCCACCGTTTTCGGTGGTGTACATGTGGTTTAGTCTGGCGAGTCGGACTCTTCGTTCCCCGGATTGGCGTCATCAGAAGTCCCCCTGTGGAAAGGGGAAGAGCAAAAGTGATTTCTTTGGCTCTCCATCGCATGATAGATACAAGTATATTCGGGTGTATTACGCAGTACACCACGATCTAAGTTTTGGAAACTGGACGGTGGGAGTTGGTGAAGTTTGAGACGAAGATCTTGAATGGTCCCCCTCGTCCTACCTTATGCGCCCTGTTAGCCACTAGAAGTCCAGTTTGTGTGAGCAAAAAATTCTTGGTCTCGATTTGAATCGTACTGTCAACCCCTGTGACAACCATAACGTACGCTTGTGTTATTGTGAGAATAGCGAGGAGTCTAAATAACCGTATGTGGTTCCTCGTTGGTGGAAGCGGCTCGCATATCGGTATTGCATCCCTCACGTTTAATTCCGCGGGGTCAGTAAACAACTTATTGTGTACGAGAATTCTGTTTACATCTCGTGTTAACTCGATGGTTCCCTATATGCAGCGTAGGGCTCGAAAACATTGGGATAAGAACTTTGTCACTATCAGTACGTCACACGCTAAGGTGAGCGCGAAATAGAAACGGGAAGAAAAAGTTTAGTTCCACTGTCTGAGGCCAAGTGGGATTGCGCCCAGCAGTCACTACTCGTTGCCGTTCGCGTCCCCAATTTTGGGTAGTGTTGTCTGGGAAATCAAGTACGCCCATCATGTAGAGGAAGAGCGGGATTTTTGACGATGTTTCAAGTCGCTCCGGTGTCCAAGATGGCGAGGGTTTTGAACATCGTATTAGATTCCATACTGATCGATGTGGAAACCAAGTAAAATGAGGACGACAAGATATACCGCTAGTTATGTTTGATCGTCTGGGCAAGAATCTGGTTGGAACGTTCGTGGCGGATGATGAACGCCTCACCTATTTAGGAGTGATTTATCCAATCAATATGTTCGGCTATTTTGAAATGTGGTGGGCGGCGTGTTGGTGGCCGTCGTTGTTGACAGCCGAGACAACGACCTGCTTATCGACAGGCTTATGTGAAGATGGAGTAGTGGAATTCCATGAGTAATTTGGTGTGTGGGCCGCTTTTCGCGATATAGAGAGTAAGGAGGCACAAAAACGTGTCACAGACAAATATTAGTGTATTAATGTCGTATGTCGCACTCGTTCTTCGTTCCAAGCACGATCGGACGTGGACGGGCGGCAGAAGACATTGATCGATGAGCTAATGTCCCGCGTCGTGTCCAGTCTCCTCAGTATACGTTTGTAGCATAGCGTTTCGGTCCATGGGCGGCTCCAGTTTGGGACAGAAACTATTGTCTCATCTGAGCCCATTCCCG
>JAULBU010021490.1:0-19128 GCA_032358235.1 Odonthalia washingtoniensis
TTTTACATCTTGAAGAGCCGTAATGTATCATATTTGAGGCACCAACATCATCCATCATCAGCACAACAAAACTCAATTGGCTTCTATGTCCCTTCGCATTTGCGGAACTTGCATCAGTCAGTACTACTAATTTTACTGAGTCGAAATCTGACTTCTTGAAAAGCAACCCTACATCCTTCGTTTTTCGCAAATGTATGATCATCTTCTCTAACGTTTTGAACTCTTCCGCTGTTGTTGGTTCCGCTCCTCTTAAGTTCTTTCCATCTATACGTTCCTCAGATGTTATCGTTGCTATTTCAATATGTTCTCCCAAATTATCCTGTGTTTTCTAATTTACTAATAGAAATGTTGTGCAAGGTTTTACACTCGAGGATCTGAAGATTTTCCTACCATACCTCATCTGAACCACTGCTGTCTCACCATCAATACTTATAGAAGTATGTGGCCCCTCCCACTTCTTCGGCTTTGTCCGGTATATGAGCACTTTTGATCCAGAAGGAAGATCACGAAGCTTGGCTAATATCTCCATCCCTGTTTCTCCTGCCGACGTTCTCAGTCCGAATGATATCATACGCTTCGCTTGTTACTTTTAAACCTCAACAATTGCTCCCTCTATGGCTTTTGATCCTTCTATTTGATAAATTAATGGTGTGATTCTGGCGGGATGCGGTATTACGACAAATAAAAGAAGGATCAGGCATAAGCATTCGGGTCCCATAATTGAATTCACTGAAAACACTTTCATTCTCAGACAATCTACATCAGTAGTTTCACGACCTAATTCCATTCTATCTTTAAGAAAACTTCCCTACGGTGCATGTTGAATTTAAACGGTCCCAATTTTCCCTGGTTTTCTACTGGATCTTCATGGATCATCACTCCTACAGAATCCAACTGCTGTTTCATATCCTTGCTAACGTACTTGGACCCTTGATATACGGAAAGATGGTCTGGTGGACCAACATAGGCAAGGTTACGGAGTCCTTGGATCATTTGCCATACTTCAGATGTTGATTGGGTCTGGAGAAACGCAGCCGCGGAAAAATATGTAGCAAATTCTACCATGTGGAGGACCGGTTTGGCTAGGATGAACATTGTATCAACCTGCACGGTATGATTGGAATTTAGGCCTTCAGTTCCGATCGTTAGCTTAGACCTTTTTGGGGCCTTGGCATGAACTTCACATTGCTTGAATTCCTGGACTATTCGTTCTATGGTATCTCTTGTCTCGGAATACACTGATACTTTGTTTGGTTGTCACAGTAGTCCCTCAGTCGCACTTATGGAAGGATATCCGAATGATTTTTGGATTTTTGTGAGGTCCACTTTTGTGTATAAAGTATACTGCAAGTATGATGGTGAACATTCATGAATAAAGAAGTAATTTTCCAGCTTCAAGTCTTGTCTCTTTCCATCGAGACTGATATATTTGCCTTGTATGCAAATGTCTACGCCATTTATGATCATGTATTTCATTGACATCAACGTTGGAACATTTCCCTCTAGTACGATGAAGTCTGCATAGATTATTAATCCCAAATTCTTAAATGGAATATGAATTACAACTGACCCAATGAGTATCTGAATTCTCCCTATTCCAGTCACTGAATTTCCCTTTGGTGGTTTCATTGCCCCCATCAACCATAATTCCTTGCAATAGGCATAGTACTGGATTTTTGAAATGATGCTTATCACATTGCAACATGTGTCAATACGTATGCCTTTGAACTTGTTGGTTATTCCTACCAATTATGAAGAGTGCATAGCCTGGACTGCAGTGGCTTTACTCGGCCAAAACTACATCCCATGGACTCAAGCAGAACTACTTAGCATCACCTCCAAGTTATTCACGTATTCAACTGCGATATAATCTAAATCCCCTTCAAATTCGTCATCATCGGTATCCTCTTCATCCCATTCCGCATGTACCTCTATGTCCTCACCTAATTACTCCCCATTGTAAATTGAAGTCAAATATGCCACGTCTTCAACGGCTATGATTGATTTGGGGTGTTGGTTTTAAGCTTATTAATTTCTGCTGTGACTTCTTTTATCGGGTGTTTTTGGTTTTAGAAATGGTCTTTTCCGCACACAGAGCATCCTTTTACACCCCTTAGCCAGCTGGAGGCTACTCTGGGATTTAAATAATTATTCTCACCCTGGTTTGTGCAGCGTCTGCCCTGGTTCCTCGCATTATCTTGCCGATAACCTAATCGTCCATATTTCTTGACCTTTATCCTTGTCTCTCCCGATATTTTTGACCTATACTATACATCGCTTTACCCACGGCATCTGGTTCTCCTTCTTGTGAGTCTTTACTGCCTAAAAATGCTAAAGTTGCACCTGATGTGCTTTTATTTCCAGAGAACATGTTGATTACTCTGTTTACTTACTGATCGACGTTTCTGAGCACTATGTCTTTGGGTGAGTCATTAATATTTGATATATCCACCGCCGCAATCAGTCTGTTTCTGAGGTATCGGTCCGTATGATAATCTTCGTGGAGCTGGTGCTGTAAACTTATAAGTTTATCTACTAACTCACGAAATAATGATATCTCTGATGCGTCGGGTGTCTCCTTCATAGCATCTGTTAGCATCATCAAATGCCATTCAGCCAATAACATCGATTGCTTGTCAGTTGAATTGTACCAAGTTTGTAGGAGTTGTACATCTTTTTAGAATGTTGCGCACCTTTTCCATTTTCTTGCAAAGAGTGACATGGCTTTCCCCTTGGCATTGGGAAAATAGCTTTTCTCTTTTCTTCTTCTGTAACGTCACGATTTTCCGCTGTTTTAGAAAATAATTCTACGATATTTTCTAGATCTTCGTCGTAAAGTCCTGAGAATGTTGGTTGAACAACATAGGTTTTTATGATTGTTGTTACACCTCTTCCTTTTTGCCAGTCAGACTTCCAATAGCTTGATTCAGGGTTCGTTTAGTAGGGCTGTGATAGCTATGGCCTTGGTTATCCTTTCTTCTAGGATTGGAGTCCTTGTATTCTTTTCTCTCTTCATCAGATGATGATTCACCATCATGGTCATCTGGGTCCATTGGATCACCCTCTTCCTTTTTATTGGAATCAGCAGTTTAACCTCATGTGTATTTAGTTTACATTATGTCTCACCTTTCATTAAACAAGGTTGGGATTCCTCTCTCATTTCTGGAATCATTTTCGATCTTCGTTCTTGATGGTTATCTGTATCTTCAGTAATCCTTGATTCTAGTAATTGTGTTTTTATGACCTCTGTAGGATCATTTTTCAAATTGATGTGGGTCTCCCTATATAAGATATCAACTATAGCCTCTACTGGTGCTTTTGTTCTATCTGGTTCACGAATATTCCTCTTTGGATGAACAAATCTCGCCTTTCGATCACAACGATTCCTACACAACTGCGAATAGTATTGAGACTGAAGTCTGTGATGAAATCTTGCCATAAGTTTTCTCCCTTCATCTTAGATTTCAGGTAAGCTGTGTATATTCCTTGGATTTACTCTTTTAGTTCTAAGTATGGGCTTATTACTTTGTCTGAATAGCACGTTTTGCGATTGGCTCTGGGTCGTCTAAGTAATTAGGGTAAGGCAGAGATTCTCGTTCATCATTAACCTCAGTGACTTTCTTCAATTCTTCTGGAAAGCAGGTGGTCGGCTTGTCCCTGAAGTAGGTTCTACTGCCTTTTATTTTTCAGGTTTATTGGATATTACCTTCTCTGGATTTTGAGAGAGACTCCCAGAACGAAGGATTGCACCTTGAGCTGTAAATGTCGGAGTCATATTTTTGCAAATTTTCCTTATGGCTATTTCTGAAAGTTATAACTGTCGTGCGTCCTACTTCAGCTCCCAAAATTGTATCCAGTACTTAGAGTTGGTCTTGCCCCTCTTTTAAGTCATTTTCTTTGCCGGTGCCTTTCTCTGTAAATTTTTTTCTCGACGTAGGTCCTTGACGTACGATTGATATACACGTTCTGAAGATGGTCTTCCTCAGTTGGTCGTTAAAAACGAGTAATAGACCTCCAAACTAATTAGTGTACCTGTACCCAGACCTAACTTTGCGGCTGGCAGCTGCTCGTAATCGAGCAGCAATGCGACGACGACTTGCCTTGCAGGTCAGCCTCGTGCTTGTCGCGACACGATGTTCTCTTCCTTGTGTGAAAAAGGATCAGGTTGTCGGTGAGATTACCAGTCGTTGATGCTTACGCGTCGTTGTTAAGTTTATTCAATTCTTCCTGCATTCATTCTACCGGCCAAAGAACGCCGACTAAAGTATTTTAAGTACATCTGAAATTGTGTCAGCACACCCCCGGGATGTAATACACGTATAGTGTCCTCCACGTGTGAAATGTTCTGAGAATACTGTAGATTATCTCCCTTCAAAATAGAGTAGTCTACATAAATTTTAAACGTGTAAAACATTCTAAAACACTGTACTCCCAAGTTAAACGGCAAAATGTATGCGTCATAATGATGTTACAATATACCAAATCAATCCTATAAACTGTCATCACAAATAACCTTATTTGTCTCCTCATCCTGCTGTACCTCACGTGTACCCTGTTTGTTATCACCCTTAATAGGTCCCCTTTTCCCTTCAGACCTCTTTTGGTTGAATTACGAACAAACGTTCGTCTAACTTTTCCGACAACTATTGATTTAATAATGGACTAATAAAGAAGGGATAAAAACAACGTTATGATACTATTAATACCAGTGGAAAGAATTACAGATACAATATGTGAAAAGGGTATTACAGAGTTCGGGGGGATAAACGCTACGAGATGCACGACTTTGAAGTGAAACTATAGAATCCCTTCACCAACGATCTCGCCATAGGCAAAATTACCAACTTCGTCTTCCTTGAATTTAAACCTCCATTTGGTGTCAATATCTTTTCTATTGGTGGGCGTGTCCACAAGTTGGTACACCTTCCAGTTTCTGCACCGACAGCATCTCATTGTCACACTACATCTTCCATTCATCTGCATGTATAGTTTACATTGCTTTAGCCTATGTCTCTGGAGATTTTAACTGACATATTACTTGGTTTTTAATTAGTGCTGCATCTTTCATCGTCACATCCCCGTCCACACTAGATGTTAAATTCCTTTCGTTACTCATCGCAGGATTAAATTTATGGGAAATCATGTTTACGTTTATGGGTACTACATGTGGCATGAGGGATGATTTCTTGATCACTGTATTAACTGATTTAACCATATTCATCGATTCTTTAGTCCTGACGCCCAAAGGATCGATGAATATGGTTAAAGCAGTTAATACAGTGATTACTAATCACGGATCAAGACTTAAAAGACTTCGAAGTTTCTTCTTCACTCTTCTGTTTTCTTGAATCATAACTAAATCACTGTCTATTGCCTTACTCTTCCCCTCATGTATTCTACCTCTTATCTTATCAGCAAGCGTTTTGTTGATGAAGTTTTTCTCATTATGAATTGTGTAATCGTTTCCAAAATTGCCTGCATCATCCTTAACGACTTTATCGGTGTCTTTTATAACATCATCATTGACTTCATGATTCGCATTTTCAATAACCCTACCATTTCTTAAGCCACTATCTGAATGAGGCATACTTGGAGTGTTATCTGGTTTCAATGTTTTTTGGTTTTCACTTAATTTGTTTGTGATTCCGATGATGGTCGTTGTTTGAAAATGTGTTTCAATTTAGATGATTAGCTGTTGCATAATCAATAATCTTGTTCATATTCACTACGGTCGCCTCATCGACAAATAGTCTCTCATCTCCCTCTTCGATGTTTGAGACGTCCCTTGTACTCAATTTGTTTTTGGTGAAGTGACTGTACACTTTGTAAGATAATGTAAATTCATAAATCCAAACTAAGGTACAATTATCTGCCTCAAGTTATAACGTGGTGCGATTTTGGGGTGAATCATAAATTGGAGCCATACCGCCAAACGGCTTAACTATTTTAGGTCCAGATCCTTGTGGGAGAAACGATGGTATGGGTTTTTTTATTTTTGAAAGTAGTAGTCGTACATCTATTTCGTACCATTTTGGCATAAAGAACTGTACGACCCGACAATACGTTAGGTAATCTTGCATCAATCAGCATTGTTATTTTCAATTTAGTCAAGTTCCTGTTCACCCGCTCCACCTCATGTATCTTGGAATGAGCTACTCTCCACGTTATTACATGAGTAATTTCTTTCACCCTTAGAAAATTCTCAATTTCCGAAGAACTATAATCCGTTCTTTGATCTGTGCGAAGCTTCTGCAACTCATGCCAATTATTTTACATGAACGAAACATATATTTTTATTTTGTTCATAGTTCAAGACTTTGCCTTGAACAGATACGTTGCCGTTATATGCGTGTAGCGTGTGGTCTCTATGTACTTTCGGAAATACATATCGTCATTGAGGTCCGGGATAGAGAATGGTGTACATATGCCTGAGTAAACGAGCTCACCTGGCCGATGTAACCTAAGTTTGCATTTATTTGGGCGTTTTCTGTATGAGCTTGCATGTGACTTTCTTTGTGCGTATCTAACCCAATTTATAAGAATTTTTCTCTCTTAGTCATTATCAACATCCCCAGTCTGTTTAAATGTCTCAGACAACTTGCCGATATATTCCCTGACCTGTGGTGCCATGTCTTCATCTTGCTTGGTGTTTCTTCGATATAGCCACGGTCTACGTCTTCCGAGTCATCTACACTCTCAGTATCGGATGTTAATTCTGTGTTTTTTGGCTACATATAGCACAGCACTTCGCTATATATGTCCCAAGTTATGTACATATTATCCATCCCCTTTAATCCTATTGCTATTATCATACCATTGCCTGATATTGTGCAATTCTTCCTTCAAAGTTGAAGTTAACTCCAAGTTCAGTTGTCAATTTACTAACTCGTAGTAAGCTTCTACTAATCTTGGGGACAACGTTTTCTTTACCGTAAGATGCATTTTGGTCCTGTGCTTCGATCTCTAGCTTCTCGGATCACCCTGTCGTCATGGCTCTACGTGAAGATGTGTGATCATTAGGAAAGTGCTTTTCATTGTCTGTGTAGTGGTAAGATGCTCCTGAAGCGATAATGGAGGGATCATTCCCTGGATTGTATTTAATTTCAAAAGTGGATTTATCATTACTTACTGCAAATCCAAAGTTTGATTAATTTTCCTGTGCAATAATTTCATCTAAACTGAGCTTACCTGTAGTTTATCTGCCTCCTTGCTTATTCACTCATGTCTCATGTGTCCAGTCTTTTGACACCAGTGATAATTAACTTCTAATTTATTCGTCTTAGTCCTCTTATCACCATACTTTCGTTCTGTTATTGACAGTGCAGCTGAAGGTATTCCGCTTTTACGCTGATGTGTAACTGGGACGGTAGGATCTCCAACATTTTCTCGAGCAAGTTCCTGTACAATTTACATTAATTATTGATTTCGTGATTTTTCAAAAGACAAATTTATCATTCTGACATTATTTTTATGCACACCTCATAGAGCGCTCGTAATAAATCTCCATTTATGCGAGCCTGGTATACTGTATGTTGTTCCAGCCAGCATCTTTTTGAGCTGTCTGAATCTTCCTTGATATGCTAAAAGGCTTTCTGCCGAATTCACTTTTACATTTAATACCTGTCCATGAATTTCCCTAAGTGTATGCTTGTGTTTGGAATGGCATTGACAAATGATTGTAATACATAAACTACACTTACTTTCTGCTTTCCCATTTTCTTATAGAGACTGCACTGTTTCCAGTGCCAGACAGGAAATTAGATAGCTCCGTGCTAGAATCTCGTGTACCAAATTGTATTAAATTACAGTATAATGAGGATATGTTTGACAGAATACAATACACTCCTAATCACTGAACAGTGTATTCTCAACATCTTCGTCACATTAAAAAAGACGCATTTTCACTCTACCCTGCCAACTACTAAGATGAGTCCAAAACTTTTGAGCGCACAAACATGTCAGTTCCTCACAGAAGCAAAAGTTAAATTAATTTTACGAAAACGCTTGATAAAAGTCTATGTATGCCTCGTTTTTAATGGTGTGCTGTACTCCATATTTTTCGTAGGGTTTCCCAAATTCATACATAATTGGTCTCTAGTCACCTTAAGAGATAGTTTTAAGTGCAAGATGCAACTTTAAGCCAATTTTTCGTTGTTTAATAGTGTAAGGAGGCTGCATGCAGGAACGCCCTTTTCTAATCGAAAAATGAATTAAAATGAAGAAAAGTGCAGACATGATGTTATAGCGGAGAATTTTTATGATGTGCGTTACAGCACAGAGTAGATAATAGATGGTCTTCCAAATAAATTTGTGTCAACATGCCCAGCCTTAACCTTGACATTGTACTGACATAGTATGTGAGCTTTCTTCAAAAAAAATATTGGGAGCGTACTTGGCCTATTCCCACTTGTTCTTTCCGGTTCGTCTCCTTCCGTTACTCCCCATAAACAGATTCCGGAACTGTTTATAGACGTAGTTGTACAGGACCATCACCACGTAGGATATTTTTCAAATGAAATTATGCTCTATTGATGAAATTCTGTCTTCAAATCATTGTTGTAACAAACTTCACTTTCCAGATTTTTCCTCACCAACGCACAATTGTCAACCCAGGAATCACCTACAACATTGTCATACTCATCTACAGTGCACATCACTACTATACGGTCGTGGTCTGTCTTTACTATAATTTTGATGCATCAAGTGTGCAGAAAGGCATTCTTCTGTTCACCTCACGGTTTACAATAATGGCACATTCCCGACTGCACTGTGCATATACAACACTCTTCCCTATTTTCTCCTGATAATAAATTGTTTTACACGTGTACGGGAAACAGGATTCTTGGTTCCCGAGAGGATTTTCTATCCAGATAAAAACTACATTTTCCTCAACATGAAACAGACCATTTCCGCCCTAACTAATGAACCACGTCTTCCTTTATTTGCTGACTATAATTTGATAGACACATACGGGTCTATGCATCTTGTTTTATCAAAATCGGACCTGATTTGACTTCACAGAACGAAACAGGTTTGTAACCTCAGGTTACCTCTTGCATTCAAAATTATCTCTTAACAATAGTGAGTTTTGGATAAGTTAATTCTCTTAAAATGTTTGGCATGTTGCACCAGTTTTAAGTGAATTTCAAGTCATATAATTTTATTCGTTTTTCATTTTATACTTTTGGAGAAGACGAAAAATGATGAAAAATGACTTACATTTTAGCTTTTAGTAACCTCTAAAGGGAAATTCATAATACAGTTCCGTATTAAATTTATATACCAAATTCCGTCCATAACATACATAAAACAAAACAGTAAAACGTACAAGTTTGTGTCATCATATCTTTTTCCCTTCATTCTAGCGACAACGAATTACACACATGTTTGTCTCATGGCATATAATTCACCCCTTTTTTAACGAAAAGGAACTACATCGGACATAATGATGAGGAAAACTGACTACTCTATAGAAGTTGTCCGGAGGACGATTAGGAAGTGAAACGGTTTACTTTCCCAAAGTTCGATGATTATCTTATCATTACGCCAGCGGCCCAAAGTGAGACACTATACCACAGAAATCAAAACGAATATTGTTGTTCACTTTCAGTAAATAATGAAACTTACAGTGTAACGTCCATTCAATCCAAATACCCCAAGTGTATTCCCAAATTCCACCATTCTGTATAGTGGCCTACTGATTAGTGCCACCGTTCAAGTAACTTGCAGACCGGGAGGTCAAATCCTACCATCTGAGTAAGAGTAGAACGGGCGTCCCTATTTGCGGAGGCGCTTCATTTTTTGAGCGTACGTGTCAAGCTCCTATTGCCCGAAAATGAGTGCCATTCGCGCAATTAGATTTGATCGTTTCAATTAGGCGGAAAAGGAGGATGCTACATCAAGCATTGGTGCTCGAAATGGACGAACGGTTCATCTATAGTTTACAAAAACGCTTGAAGAGAAAGAAAATAGATCTAGGGAAACTCATATTATGAAAAAGGAATGTTGGAGGAATCTCATTTAATCTAAATATATTTTCCGAAAAGCAAAGTCTAAACGACTTCCGGTTCCCAAATAAGAACCTGTAAAATGTTTTACGCCTTATAACCTTCACCGCAGGTCGGACGGAAAGAAGGTACTACTTTTTTGATGAACTAACTGCGGGATGTATTGTACTACGTCGCATTGCTTCCTTGTGCCGGTGGAGGGATATTGAACTGATTTTCGGGATTAAGTTTTGCGCAGGCCGGACGGAAAGAAGGGGTTAATTTTGTGACAAAATAACTGTGAGATGTATTGTACTCGTCACCTTTCTGCTCCGTATCGGTGGAGGGATATTGAACTGAATTTCGGGATGAAGGACTATTCATTTTGAAAAATCTTGAAACAAGCTGCAATAACATTTGTCGACAGTTACGGAGAACTCATTTGTACACTGAGATATGACATATTAAACGATAGGGCAGAAGATTATGACAAGTTCGTACAAGATAATGGAGAAGAAGGACCAATTTTATTAGATTTATCGATTGTACTAAAATAACCATGGCGAGATCGGGGGGGACATAATCTAATCAAAAATCTTGTTACAGTGAACACAAACGTTTGCACTGTTTTATCTATCAAACAATAACGAAAGCAGACGGGTTGATCCTTAATTCATACGGTCCCAAAGTAGGTGGCTGTCACGATCTCACTATTTATATACACAGTAATCTCGCCAATGAACTCCGAGAAAAGCTGGAAATAGGAGGTATACAGTATTGTATTTATAGAAACCACAGTTATGTTCTGAGTCCCTGGATGCAAGTAGAGTATCTTCGTGCTACAGAAACTGCACAGCAACAAGCTTACAATGTCGTGACCAATGGAGGGAGTATTTCTGTAGAGTGGTCATATAATGGACTTAAACAAATTTAGACTAGAAATGATTACAAACTTATGTTAAAAGTAAGACTCTTGCCTATTTCGGTCATGTTTACGACGTCTGATATATTGTGGAAATTTAAAATCTGCATGGGGCACGGAGGGAAGATACAAATTTATTTCAATTGTCTACCACTACGTTTAGATTCATATCTTAAAAAGGTTCAATAAAAATACACGAATAAAACTAAATCATATTTTCGGTTATAGCTGAAAATGCGATACTTGTTTGTACCTTATTCAATACCAGACCTCCATTCCTCTTTTTCGAGGTCCAACCTAATACAATCCATTTACAACTGGTCATAATCGAGCTTCATGTGCCATTACTGAGGCTATTCCAACCTGCTTGCCCCTTCACACTCAATTTTGTTCCGTAATTCCTTCATCGCGTATTTCATTTTTTCCAGTGCCAACCGCTCCCTTTAACATTTAATACATTTCTCAGAATTTGTTCGCTGATCTGTGACATGCGCCGCTATATTCTCTGTGTCTTCAGCGTCAGAATCGTCTGAAACGTTTCGTTTACCTAATAGTGGTGTTTCTCTCCTCAGTACATTCGACCTTTTCTTATTCATAGAATTATTCCGTATCTCATCACCACTAGCTCATAACCGTTTATCAAGATAGATTTTTTATCCCTTTGAGCACAGCACCTTTAGTAATTCTCATCTACTGCCAGAAATATATCAGCAAGTAAAACTTCCCTCTCATCTCGGATCTCAATGATTCCACTGGCTGTTGCATTTTTGTACACCACAGGGCGATGGTAAACAATCAAATTTTTAAACTTGTCATTGAGGCTGTTCCATGCCGGTTCAATCACCTCTTCGAAACTGTCACCATTCAAAGTAGACATAAATATTGTAAGAGATTTTAGAAATTTTGTCTTTGTTTCTCCGTGTCATGACAATTGAAAGTCAGTGGAGAACAACCGCTTTAAGTAGTAAATTTCAAACGAATTAGTAAATATGATGCGCAGTTTAGGCATACCTCTACCTGCATAATTCTGTTGAATAGGATCGACGATCAAATTTTGAAATGTCATTCCTTTCAGTCTGTTCATTTTCCGTCACCAAAACCTCCACACATCCCTGACTTCCATTAGCAATTCTGAATTCATGTTTAACATCGGGGTGTTGATTAATAATCTCTGTTCCGGGAGAAACGTGTGGTTCTGTGTGTAAATAGTGTGTTCATTTATAATTTATGGAGCGGGAGCGTGTCGGTGTTTGTGTAAATAAAGTTCAACGGGGAAGCGTTGTTGCTTGAGTACATATTGTGTTGATTAATAATTTCTGGAGCGGGGGAAGGGTGGTTGTTTTTGAAAATAAGGTTCAACTTCAGGGTGATGTTGAGTGTTTTGGGGGTTACGGTTGGTAGGAGCGGGGGGCGAGTCGATGTTTGTAATTATTGTTTAACGTCGGGGTCGTGGTGGATTTTCTATAATATCCGGAGCGGGAAGAGAGTGTGTGTTCGTAATGTCTAACGTCGG
Source organism: Odonthalia washingtoniensis (assembly GCA_032358235.1). Taxonomy (NCBI): domain Eukaryota; phylum Rhodophyta; class Florideophyceae; order Ceramiales; family Rhodomelaceae; genus Odonthalia; species Odonthalia washingtoniensis. Next base: position 12,422 of record JAULBU010021490.1, read on the forward strand.
GATGTTCATTAATAAGATCGGGAGCGGGGGCGTGAGGTTTTGTTCGTAAATAATGTTGTACGTCGGGGTGGGGTAGAGCATTTTTTGGATTACGGTCGGTAGGTGCAAGTATTTGGTTGTGCTATATTTGAGCATACCGTCCTGTAGGGATGAAAATGTTTTTGAGTAACGAGAAATTATCCGCAACGTACAAATATTTGGAGCATTTCTATTGGCCGAGATGGAATGATCATAAAAAATAATTAATTTTGAAATTGTTTCGTCTAACCAATTAGGAAAGGCGAAGAAAATGGCTGAAAATGTAAAACACAAACCTAGGCCATTGGTTAATTGTCGTGGTTTCAGACTTGTGTAGGAAATTCAATCATGTTAGTACCAACAGCAAATGAACTCTGAAAATTTCTTGCTACTTTATCCCTAAAATGGCTGAAAATCCATATTGGAAATGGCTGGCAGATAGTGGCTAGAATAAAAATTTCTTCTCTGTTCTGCAAATGAAAAAACTAAAAAGTGCACTGAAGTACTGGAAAGTTCTACAATGTAGGGAAAGTTACAAATTCCAAGTTTGACATGCGCGTTTGGAACTTTATGTTCTATTATGATGATTCGTCAATTTTATGCAATGGAGAAATGCATAATCGTTGTATAGTGCGAACCTGATTCTAGGAAAAACTGAAAACGGCGGAAGAATCTGATTGTCCGTTTACACGAAAAACGCGTGCCATTTTTATCAGCCAGCCGTAATGATTACTCTATCGAATGGAACAATGAAGTTAGTTCTTCATATGGTGAGGAAAAAATCAGACGATACGCGTAGCCATCAATATAATCCTGAATCGCTGTTTAAGCATTACGATTGTGAAGTTACTTAATACTGAGTAAGTTTCGGTACTGCAAACCTCAAAACGTTCAAACAAACAACATATACAAACAATTTATACTTTATTAATAATGTTTTGGATTAGAATCTGTTCTATGTTAGGAATTAGAAAACAATATTTTAGGGTAGAAGAAAGGGTATCAAAAAAGGGAAAAATGTTTATCCAACGCGGAAGATGTCTTTGAAATCAGCGTAGGAGGAGTGTAACTACGATGATACTGGATCTTGGGACGATGAAATCAATAAAATGGAAGGTGTTGACAATTTTTAAATACCGGAGCTGAAAAATGTAGATAGAACAACTCTAAATACAAGTGTAGAATATATACGCAGGTGGGTAGATCGCACGAAAATAAATCTACTTCAAAACACGGAAAACACCACTTCATATACAACTCACAAAGAACTTGGAATTTTCCATATGTCATGCAAAGATCGTTTTTAGAGTGTGTCTGTAAGTGCACTAATGCCAACATGGTAAGGAATTGTCAGTCGGATTAAAGTTCATCCGTAACTATAAAAAACTATAGACGAACTTTATGCGTATGTTGGACCCAAAAATGCTGCTTCATTTTCCAGATTGAATGAACTCAAAGATTATTGGTCAACAAAAATGTTCTACGCTAATTTCGACTTCAGAAATGTTATCAGCAGAGATTGTTTCCTAAATATTCGGGCGTTGCGTCAGGTATATCAAATTATCAACATGGAGAGACAGTTTTAGATCCCCTCTGGCACTGGCGCACTATATGCGATCACATTTTAAAAACCTGTGCAGCTGTTGCCTTACTAAGGCAATTCACTAACACCAACCGGTAGTACCGGTTGGTGTTAGTGAATTGGACAAGAAAACAATACGATGTAAAGAAAGAACCTCGGCTCGCAGTTACATGAAATACAAACCGGTCAATTTTGGGATTAGATTTTATTTGGTTGTGTGCTGGAAAATCCCCTACCTACATTCAATTTGGGATAATCATTCGCGTAATAAGAGTGAAATACTACAGCCTGTAAGCTATTGTAATTTATTTAGGGAACTTAGGATAGTCTACGAACGAAAAATAGATACAAATTTGGTGAAAAAAGATTGAGCTTCAACTTTATGGTACTTACAAATGGAACACCAAACAAAATTACATCCGATGGCATGCGGGAATCTGTATTTAACTGATAAGTTTAACAACAGACATACCCTTGCGAAGAAATTATTAGCAATGAAAGATGGAGATGCAAACATGTTTCGTACTGTTCGAATGAACATAGCGGACACAATAAATAGTCCTGCCTTAAAAACGGCTCTAGATATGATGACCCAATCTGATCGTGGGTCCTTGTAACTTATCCGTACATTGAAAAAGTGAAAGGAACGCAACGCACAAACGAGAAAGGAAGTAAATACTGGATATACAGTATTAAAGGATAAAAAAATCGTTATATTTTACACTAACCATCTGGCAGACACACCCCGGTATGGTTTTTAAGGATCTAGTTATTTTACAAAATGTGTGTGCATGGCCTCGCACTGTTGAAACGGAGGTTGGATCTGGAATAAATGAATAGAACAACTTTATATGTACCGTTTATCATTGTGGTGTAAATCTGTACATGAATTCTGTGGATCGATTTGTCCAATTCCGATGCACGAATTGCACGATGCGACCAGGTAAAAGAGTGTCTATGTCCATATTTACATATTGTTGGATGTGTCTGTGCAAAATGGATTTAATTTATTGCAGAGTAACGTTGTAGTGGGCTAGGATCTATGTTCTGTAAGAGAATTCAATCTCTGGTTGGCAGTTCAACTTTATGTAAATTTATCGATGAGAATATGATTGTTACATAAAAATGTAACGGAAGTTGCTGAATTGGGGATATTTTAACGTAATGGACATTTGGATCATCTCGGAAATCATATGCCATTTGAAAATGCAAATGAAAAAACTACACATTGCTATTTATGTAAGTTGGTGGACGCGGAGCATAAATCGAAGTGGACATCTTATGGTTGTTCTAAATGTCAGAAGTGGTTCCAAGTCAATTGTTTTACTTTTTTCCACCGAAGGAAACAGTAGAAAGAAAAGAAGGAACATATACACTGAAACTCTATTGACAGCATAGCCTAGCTTGTTTGGAAAGATCACAAGGAAGAGAAAAGTGAAATTTGAAACCAACCTAGAAACTTGTAATATTTCATGAGAGAAGAACAACTAGGACAGCTCATGATACTAATAAGTCGTTTTGATGAACTGTTAACTTATTTTTCATGGAGAAGGGAAATTTAGAGATGGTTTTGATATTTTGCATTTTTTTAACTTTGATCTTGTAATCTTGTTCATATTATTACTTTGAAATGATGATCAAAACCGTTTTCAAAAGGTTGATGAGTTGTCTCAAAGTCTTATGTTCCTATATAAATGCTGAGAATGTCTTTACTCTTTTCATCTACCTGCTCTGGACCCTCCAGAGCCTGGAACCAATACAAGTAGGAGATGTCATGTACGTCGACCAGAATGAGCGATATTTTTATTCAGATGTACCTGCACATTAATCATAGGCAAGTACAGAAGTTGATAATAGCGTCACATGTCTTTCTGTTATGAATTAAGTATCATTCCATCACTTAGAAGTTAATGTGTCACTTGTTCTTTGCCATACTGACTAGACAACTGCTGCCAATTCCGCTAACGTCAAATTTGCAATGCTACTTTCAGTAACATTTACATTTCCACTAATGTAGTAAATGATGTTCTACGTATTCAAATATTATTAATATTATTAATATTATTAATATTATTAGTATTGTTAGCAAGATTATTATTATTATTATTATTATTATTATTATTATTATTATTATTATTATTAGTATTATTATTATTATTAGTATTATTAATTCTACTATGAAGTATAATTCAAATAAGATTATTACTATTATTAGTCTTATTACTATTATAAGTAATTATTGTTGTTAATGTCTTTTTTGTGTTGTTTTTGCTGTGGCTGTTCTTTCCAATATTATTACTATTACCATTTTAGTTATTATTATTGTTGTTGTCGTCGTCGATATTGCTGTAGTTGTTTCTGTTGATGTTATGGATGTTATTGATTTTGTTGATAATATTTATTATTACTATTATTATAATAGTCGTTGCAAATGTTGATGTTGTGGTTGATGTTGTGGATGTTGTTGCTACTGTTATTATTATCATTACTATTGTTGTATTAGTAATTATTGATGTCATTGATGTTATTGATTTTGTTGTTTATATTATTATTATTAATATTACTACTAATATTAGGTTGATGTTGTCGTTGATGATGTCGGTGCTACTGTTACTGCTATTATTATGATTACTATCGTTGTTGTTGTTATTTTCGTCGTTCTTGATGATGTTATTGGTGTTTTTATTATTATTATTATAAATATTATTATTATAACTATTATTATTATTACAATTAAGTTGTTGTTGTTGATATTATTGTTATTTTTATTTGTGCTACTGTTATTAATGTCTTTGTTATCGTTATTGGTGTTGCTATTATTGTTATTGCTATTATTATTATTATAACTATTATAATTATTATAATTATTAATATTATTAATATTACGGTGTTGTTGTTGATGTTTTTATTGCTGTTATTGGTACCACTTTTGTTGTTATTTTTTTCGTTGTCATCTCCATGTCGTTGTTGTTTTTCTTCTCACCTTGTTGTTGTTATTGGTCATACTATTATGATGATGATTACTATTATTAGTATGTTGCTGTTATTTTTCTACTGTTATGTTTATTACTATTATTATTACTGTTGTTTTTTACTGTTTCATTCTCTTCATAGTTGGTATTGCTGTAATTGTTGTAATTGTTTTCACTATTAATAGTATTAATAGTATTAATAGTATTAATATTAATATTAATATTAATATTATTACTATTACTATTATTACTATTATTACGTTTTTGTTGTTACTGATGTTATTGTTGAAGTTATTGGTGTTCTTGTTTCACATCCACCATTCATGTTTTTTGAGATTGATCGTTTTCTTTTCTTTCTCCTTGTTTTCATTTCCTGTCACATCTTTGACTGTGCCATCATCATTTCCATCCTTCTTTTCTTCATTATCCTCCTTTATTTCCAAGTCATCCTCCTTCTTTTCCTCACCGTGCATTTCCGGCATGTAGAAAGCGTAGTTCCAACACCAAATTCATGAACATAATAGAAACTGAGGTTGATGATACGTTGATGATAGCCGTTTGGATGAAAATTCAGAAATATATATATATATGTATGTAAATATCTTCGAAAACATACAATTTTCAAAAAATTGCTATTAAAATTTCATAATTTTTTATTACAGTGTAAGAAGTATTGAAATGAAAAATTACAGTTCAATGACCATGCATAAAAAATGAATTGACATTGGTTTTATATCACAAACCTAACAATATGCAAAAAGTATGATATGTACTTATCATACAACGTTACAGCATTAATAGTAGCTTACCAACTTGCCCCCAAGACAAGACTCCATAAATATTCTTGTTAGTTATCATCACTATATGATTACCCTCACGCTATTCATAGAATATAAAATAATGAACTGTATGGAAATTCCATATGAAAGTACACTTCATTGTTTCATAAACACCATGTAGCTACCATTCACATCGGCCATTGATGAAGAATACCTTCTAAAGAACAATAAGGCAACTTGGTACGATTAAATTTACCTAAAATCACGTATCGTTCAAAAATGTAAAACTTGTATGCCAATTTCCGAATAGGGATTTTTCCATATCTTTCATATCTTGTTCAATAATTCCAGCTTCGGTTTATTCTATTATTTCACCACCACTTTCAATGCAATAACATAGAAACCCACCATATTTATTGCATAGTTTAATTTTCTGTTCCTCTCCCTTCGCACTAATACTTTCCACTAATTTTTTTAGTTTCATTTCTTGAACAGTACTTTTCTTCTTTCTCTTACTGCTCTTCTTTTTTCGTCTCTTTCGAAACGGCTTGGGTCACTACAGAAATATTAATTGTCCGTTGATGACAAGAAGTATCGCCTGTAATGGCAACAGCAGGTGGTTGCGTAGATGTATCCAAATTTAAAATCTCGCTTCTTTCGATTATTCATTCTGGTTCCGTGTCACTCTCCCCTCAGCATTATCCCCCCATGTTTCGCCATCACAGCAACCATCGTACACACAATTACCATCTTCAACAAACTTGTTCTGCTTGATTCCAGCCCTCCCATGATAGAAGTACTTTCACCCAGCTGCCGGAATATCTCACACCTCTTCCATCTACTGCAACTACATACAATGACTGCGATTTTGTTCGCACTGACGAACTATCCTCCCATATACTATTTGTAGTACCCCGCTCAGTGGCGGGTACTGAGATGTACGCACAATATTTTCGGTACCCAATTCTCTGTTTTTATTCCTTTCTACAGTCTTCCTTTTCTTTCTAGGCTTTTTTCCTTTCTTCTTTTCGCCTGCCTACACTTGTCCACTTGCTCTCCGGCTGGCGACGTGTAGCCTTCAGTATCGCCTAATATATACCGCCTAGTCGACGCCAAGCGGTGCTGAACTAGACAGCCATCTTTCCCTAGCCAGAACTCGATCCCCAATCTTCGCCTCAATTAATCCAAACCCCTGCAAAACAACCACTAGAAGCACCCGCTACCAGTCCAGACAAAGACGGAACTCTAGTGCTCCCCACGTGTGCACCCACCGCAAGGTGCCACTGGTTCCGTTGAAGCACGGGACAGTCTGAACTCCGACTCTCGTTTTCGCGAAGGTCGTACAGTCCCCCATCG
>JAULBU010021501.1:0-19127 GCA_032358235.1 Odonthalia washingtoniensis
TAGGTGATAACTGATTGTTCATTACTGGTGGGGTTTTATCGTTTAATTGCAAAATTTATAAAGAAAAAAGGACTAAAAAAATGAAGAAAATGTGCCATTGTACACTCTTGGATTGATTTCTTTAGCATTTACTTAACTACTACGTTCTTCAAACCACGAAATTCCAGCGATCAAAACTCTACCCCATTTCCCCCTTCTCCCCTTTGCAGACGAACCCATTCACTGTAAACAAATTTTGTCTAAACAATAGTATTCTCAGTTTAAAAACTTTGAAATCCAATGAAACGGATTTCAATATTCATGAGCTGAGCACGATTATTCAAATCATCAGTTTCCAGTTGTTTTTTTCTAATATCTTGACTCGTCATGCCCCTCGACTCAATTAGACCAGCATACCCATATCCATCTTTGACTTTTGAGGTTAATATTCACCTCCTCCCAATGGCAGTAGAATGTTTCACTGGGTACATAGTAATCTAGATATTTACATTTGATCCATAATACTCCCCAGGAATCAACCAGAAAAAAGAAGGATAAACACGGGAAGTAGAGTACTCGTTTAGGTTAAGCATTTAGACATCATCTAAATTCTTATATCGATCAAATTGTCTGCATGCCATTAAAGCCATTAGCTTAACATGATTTCGTTTCAAGCACCATTCGTGACGAGAGACCATTCTACTTATTTGAAAGAAAATTTGCTGTGGTTCCATTGGCAATTACAACTCCCCCTTCGGATTGTCCTTTTTCAACAACTTAAAAAATGCATTAACCCTTGACTTAGACAAATACTTGAGATAGGCTCACCCATCGAAATATTCGTTTACAATTCTTGATAGCTCTTGTAGTATTCTTAGCTTTGACCTAGTCTGAACCAGCACCACAGTCCCGGGCGGCTCTATGAGAAAGATTCTTTAAAAATATGAGCACAACCATTTTCCTATAAAAAGGAACGCTGTCTTGTTTCGTAGCTGCCACCTGATAAGTTAAACTGATTCTGGAGAGAGACATGCTGGATGGAAGAGATTTTGTGAATAATCATATTTCTTGATACCCGCTTGGATCTTATTGGTCGCTCTTCTCGAATACCAACATAGAATAAAAAGTAATGTTCGTGTTCAAGAATTCCACGTAGTTCGACCTGCCCACGCAATACATAGATGCAGAAAGAAAGACTTTCACGACTTAACCCTGACACCTTCTATATGTTTGGAAATCTTGTTCTATTACTCTACAAAGAAAAACAATGACATACCAGCAAAGATTACACAGTTCAGATTGTCCCTAAAAATCACTGAAAACGGACGGGATCGATAATAAAAGACAAGTTCAGGAACAATGTACTCTTTAACGATTTAGAAAAACAATAAAAGATGATCATAAGACTGAATCATAACGATGTGTGGCGCAGAATTCATTTGGGAATGAGGGTTTGTTAAGTTCCATACAAACTTTAATCTAATCCTTCGTCCAGAAGGAATTTGATTCAACGATTTGTCAACGCCTAATAACTTTCTCACTCTCGTTCAATTACGTTGCGTCAACTTTCCGTGTAGAATCAAGTCAAATTGAGGTGTTCATGATGTGAGAAGTGATCACAACTGCTCGCTTTGGGCAGAATGGACTGGCGATTGGTAATGAAAACTTTCGTGCCCTCCCGTTCGAAGTGCTATAAAGCGCTTGCGTAGTTAGATGAGTCATATGTGCACGCGAAGCAAAAAAACGATTTCTCTCTGGGCCCATTGACATGCCATTGAAACGACCAAAACGAAAGATGAGTCTGAAGGAAAGAACTTGGCGACGTAGGTAGACATGATGGGCCAGGATGAAGTTCTTACTTTGATGAATTTGATTTGATTTGACTCTTTACATATTATTGGATGTACGAAGGGAGTATCTGATTGTTCTCAAATACTATTATGTACTATGGTGATTTTAGTTCCATTATAAAAACTTGCCAGACTCGTCTAGGATAAGGAGTGGAACTCACGAGGAAACCCTTCTGGCTTGCGCATCACTATGTCCGTAACTCAAAAAAGGCTTTACAAAACGTTACAGAACTTGACGGAGATGCACATGTGCTTCATGGATGAACGGTGGGAAACAACAAGTTCGGAGAGGGATTACAATGACGCGATGGTTGCTCTGAGGAGTGATAAGTGATTAATAGTGAGTCCAATCAGTCTGATGGGTGCGGAATGAGAGCATGCGGGTCCAAACGTTTAGCCAATCAAAACGGAAGCTGGTCGTGCTAATCCAACGTGTACCAGTGATGAACTAATCACCAGCAAAAATATTCATGGAACGGCCCTAAGACAAGCGCTGTTACAAGGCTGAGAAATTTAGAGAAACAGTAAGAGCTCATAACAGCGACAAACTAGACCCACTCATGAGAAAGAAGAATCAGAAATGCATACCCTAGAAAAACAAAATTTTCTCTAGTGAGAAACAGGGCGAGATAACTTTACTGCACTTTCGAGACGTGAGCGATGAGGTCGACAATACGATTAGAGTATCCCCATTCATTGTCATACCATGCAACCAATTTGCAGAATCGGCTGTTGAGCATAATACCTGCAGAAGCGTCAAAGATGCAAGAAGCATCATCATGAATAAAGTCAGTACTGACGACAGCCTCTTCAGTATATTTAAGAATACCCTTCAGCTTATCTTCAGCGGCGGCCTTCATAGTCTTCTTGATATCATCGTAAGTAGTTTCAGTGGCTAAACGAACAGTAAGATCAACAACAGAAACATCGGGGGTTGGCACACGGAACGCCATACCAGTCAACTTTCCATTTAATTCGGGAATAACCTTACCGACAGCCTTGGCAGCACCAGTGCTAGATGGGATGATGTTGGCACCAGCACCACGGCCACCACGCCAATCCTTTTGAGAGGGACCATCAACGGTCTTTTGAGTGGCAGTGGTAGCATGAACAGTGGTCATCAAACCTTCTTCAATGCCATAAGTTTCATGGATAACTTTAGCCAACGGAGCAAGGCAGTTAGTCGTACATGAAGCATTGGAAATGACATCAAGATCTGGGGTGTACTTGTCTTCATTGACACCTACGACAAACATAGGTGCATCCTTAGACGGAGCAGAGATGACAACCTTCTTGGCACCTCCAACAATATGGGCTTTAGCCTTATCCTTCAAGGTGAAGACACCTGTGGATTCAACAACGATATCGGCACCATCAGCACCCCATGGGATTTCAGTTGGATCACGGTGTTCATAAATGCTGATGACATGGCCGTCAACAATGAGCTTGCCATCCTTCGTTTCGACTTCACCGTTGAAACGACCGTGAGTAGAGTCAAATTTAAACATGTAAGCCATGTATTCGGGGTTAATGAAGGGATCGTTGATTGCAACAACATCACAGGTACCCTTCTCGAGAGCAGCGCGAAGGACAAGTCGGCCACTGCAGATCCGAGTTGAAACGATAGATTCGAGGTTTTTGAAAAACAAAATTAAACATTGGTCTGATTAGGATTTTACTGAGTACAAAATGACGAAAGAATATATGAACAGATGAATGAAAGGAGAATTGATGAGTAGGGAACTTACATGCGACCAAATCCGTTGATTCCAACTTTAGGAGTAGACATGATGATAAAGACGGGTTTAGAACTGCAGCGATTAGAAGATGTAGGGAGACGATGAGACCGATTTGCGAGTGGTAAAGTAGGTGATGCAAAGGCAGATAGCGTCGAGGAGGGTTGGGGGTGACGTCCAGATCCGAAAGAAGGCAGAGCAAATGAAGGGAACATGGCGCAATCGAAAAAGAGTTCAGTTATGTGGACAGTTAGAATAAAGAAGTTACTAATTAAAGCGCAACAGCAATGGCGATGGTTGTAGACGGGCCACGCGGGATAGAATGACGCATGATGCTCTTCGGGGTGACGAAAGGTCTTGGACATAAATATGCATCGAATAACATACCGCTGAAACTTTAATGAAATGAAGGATTAAAAAACGGATTTAAGAGAAATCGTCAATTCGATCGGTAGAGCTTGGGTGGGTGAAAGAAACAGAGCTGGAGAGAGTAAAGTACAATGGATCGACGGCGGCTGTCAAGATGTAAAGTATAGATAGAGAAAGCGGACAATCGGGCGATTCAGAAGTTGGAAGGAGGTCAAGAATTTGCAACAGAAATAAATCCGAAAGATACACTTATAAATTTTTGAACGTTGGAAAACATTAGAAAAAATTAACATTGTTATTTACATTTCTTGCATTTGTGTGGTTTGAAATCATCACCCGGTGTGTATCTTCAAAAATTACATTTCAGCCAATCACAGCTCATAAATTTCTACCATTTTCATTGGTCTTGCAGTTATCTGAAACATAACGTCCAATCATTTTTCACCTAATTTTTCTCTACATTCTGCAGAAAGAAGTAACCTAAGGGTTTTTCGACTGCACCATTTCTATTCATCAAGTTTAATAATTAAACTTGAAGAATAGAAAAGATGCACCCAATTATTTACCCAGACAAAATCTTCGACCTGAATAATACCATCCAAAACTGGGGTTTCCTGTGCATCAGCCTGTCGCCTTGCAACAACCTGCAACAATCCGCACTTCTGTTGCATATCAGGTTTATTATGTGCCCAGACATCGGCTGTGACAGCGAGATCCACGTTTTCTCACTGTCAATCAGACATGTCACTCATCTCAGTCCAACTAATGGATCCTCTTCTGTACTTGTGAATTGAAGCACTTACTCAGTTTCAAATCGACTTTAGACATTCCCTCACAACTAGCGGGGGACTGATTAGCCAGCGACTAATTTCTTGGTAAATGTGCCCGCGAAACATTTTTGGCGGCTTCGATTATGTTTCGTCGAAAATACTACCCTTCGCCGTGCCGAGAATTTGAAAAATATATGAGGGTTGATTTGTGAATGAAAAAATGGTTAAAAAGAAAGAACAACTTTCAACGGACACGTCGCTTTCATATCTGCAAATTCCCCCATTCTCCCAGTACGCAAAACCTAATGCGGATGATTGCGTGACTGTTTCAATTTTCTTGGTCGACTAACGACGCTTGAACGAGGTTTATAATTATGCTCTAAATTCATCTGAACATATCGACAGAGAACATGAAATTTTTAGGAAAATGGTGTTGGCTCACATGTCTGGTCCGTCGGTTATCCACTCCATTCAAGGTATCACCGTCAGTGAGCTTGGTTTACGTGATCAAACTCACACCAGTATCCTCGCAGTTGATGCTTTTTTCTAGTTTTTAATGATGTAAAAGAAAGCTCTGTCATTGGGAAATGTAGTCGAAAATTTCATAAACATATCACAGCCTGCGTACCATATTTTGCAGTTTAGGCAATTTATCGGTTTTGAGCTCTTCATTCGACAACGAACAGAGGACGATTTTAAGTTCGGGAAGGAAAAAGAAAAATAAGAAAAAGAAAAAGAAAAAGAGGAATGGTTGCAACAAATCCGCCACCAGAAACTGTCACGACCATCACTACACTTGCTCCATTATCGCGAAAAGCGATGGCATCAAACAATAACGTGGTACCTATTACGCCGCCAGAACTTCCATTTGTCGCTGGAGTATTCACCCTTACACTTGTACATGTTCAATACCATTTACCACCTTTCTCACTTGCTCTTGCCTTGAGTGCCGTTATCACTGGTTTCATTCACATGTACATTCTGTTGCGAGCACCTATTCCGCGATTTTCACGTCTTCTTTCTGTTAGTCTTTTTTCTTTAATGGTCGTTCTTTTAGTCTGTTCACATCTCACCTCAACGCCACTTCCACCTCCACCACCCCCATCTTTTTTCACTCCATCCACCATTTCAAGACTCGTTGAGCAAGCACCAACTTCACAACGTCAAATTCATCTTCATTACAGTCCTCAAGAAGAACGTCACACTTCACGACCGTGGCAACTACGCCAATCATCATCATTGTCATCAGGTGTAACTTTGACAAAGTCAGGTATGACCACAATATTAGACAAACAGCAAGAAAAAGAGCTGCAAAGGAAAATACCAGTAGTTCCACACGCAGCAGCTCGAGTCGCAGCGCGTCGTGTGACGAGCAGCCCGATTGACGCTGCACTTGTCGTCGATAGTGCCGTATCAGCCATGTCGATGCCGAATAGTGGTGATGGTGACACGGAAGATTTAGAAAATGCACTTGATGAAACACGTGGATATAATACATATGGTCCAACTCTAAATCAAAATGCGTCATCTGATATTTCATCAGAAATGCGTAATGCAACGTTTATTGTATCGTCCATGATGGCGGAAAGTTGTTCAGCTGCATGTGCACGCTATCATTATGTTTGCTCACCAACTGGCTTTAATGTCGTCAATTCATGTCGCGTGGCACAATTAAGGCTGGCTTGCAAAACGTGTATTTCAGTCGGAGCGCCCCATAAACTGATGTACGCTTTGCCGGCGGTTGTCAGAGTTTTAGGACATGGTGATAAGGTTTATGGCGGTGACGATAATGGTTCTAGTGCTACTGCTGGACATCAGTGTATGATACTTAAGACGAAGCCATTAGTTGTTAATCATTTGCAATGTCATGTATCAATGGCAAATGTTAAACGATTGTGTCCATGCATTTCCTAACCTCATTTCACTTGAATTTTCCCCCACCAATCCCACCAATCGATGTACCTATTGTACTATTCAGTACATAGATTATTATATTTCTTTATTTGTTCCATTTAACGGATTCCTAGAGCCCTCCCTATTTCTTTTCACTCCGCCCTTCTGTCTCTATCTTGAGCATCGTTTGGATGATAGGCAAGGATCAACATTATTCTAATGACAAAGATTTAAACTACATCGACCTTACATTCAACATCCGCGATTGTGTACCGAGAGATTAAAACCTAGTTTACTTTAATAACATAAGTATTTCTTAAAAGTGAAGCGAGATCATAAATATTATATTCGCAAGAGTCTCAAGTAAAGCTTCCTTTACTTAGTATAACTTGCGATAAGAACATTTTTTGAAAAATAAAGCAAGCCAATTACCATTTTGCTCGATTTTTTTCTACTAACGACATCACTGACGAGATGTGTGGATCAGGATGCCCCGCATCTACCAAACTATGATTTAGATTAGTTGCATATTCAAGGTTTGAACCACTACAACCAACACTGTTATAAATTTGTTTTGCAATTTGGTCATGTGTCAGAAACCCAGCAAAGTTGCGATTATCAATACTAGCCACAAAAGTAAGGCCCAGTTCCGTGACAACGCGTTCACTCTTCATGTCTGCATCATGTGTGTATATTGGAATCCATTTTGGAGCGAATCCCGCAATTTCTCGATGTGTCAAATCCTTCAAAACCTTTTTTCCTCCACGAATACCACCCATGTTAGTATTCTGATATTGATATGTAACTAATTTATTTCCGTTGAAAATAGAGAATTTGGTTGTGTTTACTTACCTTCTCTCGGTATGCTGGGGTGACACGGAATGCACGACCATGGACAGACCATTCGTCCCGTTCGTTGTCTGGGAATTGCTTTAAGTCTTGATCATCAATGTTCAGGAGGTCCCATTCCTTAGGTGGATAAATACTGACGACTAAACCTGGGGATTCACATGTCCCTCGATGATCCGGACTATTTTGCCAAAAGCGTCGTTTGTATCCACGGATATAAGCAGGTAATTCTTCGATGCGCTCTACTTCGGAATTTTTCCAAATGATTGAACCGTACCCAAACACCCATAGGTCTTTGACTCTTGATGTATCAATTGATCCCATCAATATTAATGTTGCCACCTTTCTTTGCTATTCTGACAAATTTTCTGATCAGGAAAACGGTTTGGAGGTTTTGAAATTTAAATCATCCAAACTGACTGTTACTGTAAGTAGAATACACGATAACCTTGTCGTGACCCTCTGATCCATCTCTCTGTCATTCCGGACAGCATTTTGGGACAAACAAAGAGTCCAAAGCGCATGACGTGATTATCAACTAGTCACTCACTCGTTCGCTTGCTAATTGAATAAAACGATCATAAATAGAAAGAGAAGGATGAAAAAAGAAAGATGAAAGTTCAGAACTACTCAAAATTTTCGACAATTGCGTCATCATCATTAACAACGTTTGAAACAATTCTCAAATCCACCATATTGAGTGCTAGTCTACAGGAATCATGGAAGAAATATGCACAATGACATCATTGATCATGTTTCAAAGAATGATGATATAATATATCATCATAATATTAGAGTAATATTATTACATACGAAACCGTTAACGATTGGATCAAATATGTGGCAGGTTACACCACCATACACACCGGACATGTGGCCTAACAAAATACGTTAAGTTCAATCGACAATTAAATTGTTTGAAGAAAGAGGTAGTGCTACAATTTCAGGGCACAGACTAGGCGTAACTGTAGCCGTGGCAGGATGCCGGAGTGTGTGTGCCTAAAGGTCTCATATTTTTATTTTAACCCTATAAGGACGGAAGTCTGGTAAAGCTGGTGAGATAGCTTTAAGGAAAAAAGCCTGTTTTCATCATAAAAGTAAAGAAAATATAAGAAAACGTAAAAATTCTATAGGAAGGTACAGAATGACATTTTTATATTGATTGAACAATTTTTTGCACTGACCATTCAATCAATGGCATTATTGTTAAAAATTGATTTTGAAAAGTACCACAATGAGGGTAAAAGACATGGTATGCCATGCTACGTCCGACAGTAAAATTAATGTAGATGCTGGAAAAAAGAATAAAAAGAGAACTTGGGGAAAGAGAGTAATGTGGTAAGGAAACGAGCCTATATGAACTACATTTTTGAGAAGCACGGTTATCTTGATAAGTACAACAGAATACAATTACCGAATTGTATTCTGAATGTTATTTGCCGTCAATGACCTGATAAAGCTGCAAATTGTGCAACTGCAGCAGTGAGCGTAACTATGGAGTGGATGTATAAATAGGTGACGTTATACTGGAGTATCGTAGACTTTAAGAGAAAAATGAAACTTGGAGAAGTTGCTGTGGGTTTGTTGTATATCGCTGCCATGTTACTCAAAAACTTCCGTAAATGCCTTTACAAAAACACGGTTTCACAATACTTTAAATGCTATACCTCATCTTTAGAAGAATAACTTCTTCATAAAAATTATTTCTTTTTGTTACTCATGAGCAGCGACTACAAGTTGCATTTTCTCAATTTCAAGTCTATCACGACATTGACATTCTGCCTTTCGCTCTTCTCCGTCCAGAGTTTACTCACGGGTCTTTTCTTCACGCTCCGATTGTTCTTCTATCTAAAATTGTTCACAATCCTCACGCCGTGCATCCCTAACCTCCAGTTTTTCTTGCTCATTCTTTGAACTTTCTACCTCTAATCGCTTTTCATCAAGTGGGATTTGAGCAGTTTTTGACTCCTTCATCGCATTTGAGAATCTTTCCGCTTCATCCTGGAATCACTTTGCGATTATACTGTGCTTTTTACATCATTTAGATGGAATTGGTACATTTTTACATCGTTGTCTTCATCATCATGTACTATATCTATGAAATTTCGTCCTTTGTTCACACTAATTCGTGCACCAGTATTTGATTCACTGTTCTGTCTATTAAAGTCGTTAGAATTTGCGTTTTATAAATTTGTACGTTCTCTTCGCTCCATTGACATCCTTACAGA
Organism: Odonthalia washingtoniensis; assembly: GCA_032358235.1. Lineage (NCBI taxonomy): Eukaryota > Rhodophyta > Florideophyceae > Ceramiales > Rhodomelaceae > Odonthalia > Odonthalia washingtoniensis. The sequence continues at coordinate 9,675 of JAULBU010021501.1, forward strand.
AGATTCCCCAGCAGCGAGTTTTTTCTCCTCCATGTTAGAAAGCGCATCAGTTTTCACTCGGTCCGCAAGATGGGTCTCTTTTCTCGCGTGACACATCATTGAAAGTAGTTCTTCACATTCCGTGACCTCACCCCAAATGCCAGACATAACTCTATTTCGGTTATCTGTGGTATTGTATTGCTTCTACAGTAACTCATTCCTATTCTGAAGATTCTCCCTGTTCATGGATTTAGGCAAAGATTCCTTTTATTAAGCTCCTGCGCTACTTTTTCAATTTTTTTTGTGCTGTACCGTACGACATGTGCACCAGCTGAGTACACATTACGTAGCAGAAATTTTTACCTTCGTAGAAAAATGCTGTCTTCCTACCACGGCGGTCTGTGATAGCGCTGGAAGATCGTATGTTTGGAGCTATGTCAATCACAGTGGAGAATGTGTGTTTGGTACTGAGACGGGGGGAGTTATAGTACGGTTTGATATAGTGCACTTTGTGGGATATACAATTGTATAATTTGCAATAGAGATATTTCCCAAAGGATTTACTACAGCATGACTTGTAGAAGAATTCGAAATAGTGAGGTCCGGACTAATTTTTGAAACATGATCATCGTATATGTTTGGGGTAGCGGTGCTCACTTGTGAGAACGAGGCGGCGGTAGTAACATGTTGGTCATCGTATGAGATTGCAGCGGCAGTGCTCACTTGTGAGATTGGGGCGGCGGTACTAGTAGTAACATGTTGGTTTGGGGCAGCTGCACTCTCGTGTGGGAATTTTGCGACGGTAGTAGTTGTATTGGCTGTATCAGGAACGGTTATTCCAGCGTTGTTCATCATGTCGATGGAATTACAAGTACGGTCTCATAAGAAAAAAATTAAACGTGGAAGGATAGGTACAGAAACGTTTTCTGCAACTAGCCACCCCACGGGACGGCGGTTCTGAAGCAAAATTAATTTGTGCTAAACAGATACACGGGTAATTTCTTTCTGTTTTCTTTGCGTACGTCTCGTGGTATCTCTGAGAGATTTTCTGCCACAACTGTGAGTAGATCCAATTTAAATTTCGCCTCGAATATAACTGAAAATGCAAGTGGTGCACATGACAGTGGAAAAAGATCAGCTTCTAAAAAGGTAATTATGTAGTTAATTAAGTTAAGAAGTGGAACCAAAGTTTGTAGTGAAGCCCAGAATTCACCTTGAAGAACAAAAGTAATTACTGCACTTGCTTTAAATTTAGGTTTTAAGCCAAGTCTACGGTTTTGAGGGCATTCTATTCGCTGTGATGTCAACACAGAAGTTATTGCAACCTTATTTTTTTGAAGAGATTTTAATAAAACTCCCACACAATTCCATCTTGTTGCAGAGAAAGACTTGACTGTAGATGGAGGATTGTCCATACTATTTCTAAAATTGCTTAGAAGGTCCTTTGCACGTGGACATTTAGAAATAGCTGTACTACCTACCTTTATCGCTTTTGATGAAATATCTTTCACCGAGGGCAACGTACAAATGTCTCTAGAAAAATTTGCAAGCGCATGGCAAAAAAATCCGTAAGAAAACAATACACATCCCGAACCGTTGGACGCAGCACCGGATAGAAGTTTGCACGTAAGTATCATCACATTCGGTGAATCACTACAAAATCCCAAAACTTTCTTCCTCTATAGAAAGAAAATTTTAGAAGATATCTTCCCCACCAATTTCTTTCTGCACTTCTTCCAAAGCTTTTGAACTTTTCATATCTAAATTTATCGCCGTCTCTTGATTCCCGTCCAATTCGAATGTAGTCACGACAAATGGAATAGGCCCCCCAACCATGACATTAAAAAGTGATTTCGAATTAATGTCAGTAAAACCATGAGCAGATACACAAATTGCAGGAACATTCGAAAGAGCCTGAAGCACTTCTTGTTTTTCAAAGGTTGTTGTCAAGCATGTGCTTGAAATTTGATCACGATGCGGTGGTTTCCATGCGCTCCCGAAACACACTTTCCAAAAATTTTGGAACTTTTTACTACTCCCAAATCCAAATGCATATACATCACAGATAATGACGTCGGATCAAATTTCATCAATTTCTTTCTTCTTATTGGTGGAAAATACAGAGTAATACCTGTCAATTCACTCTTTCTCGAGAAATTTTTCGCGGGATGTGGTATACAAACTTTTACTACCTGTACTATACAACTACTCATGAGATCTTTTCGAAGCATCGGCAGATGTGGCAGCATCACTGATGTTGTGTGCTATTAAATTTTCAAGTTCAGTAGGCTACTGAGCTTTGAAACGCTTACATTCCATAAAATGAGTGCACGCGTTGGATTCCACGCAATTTGACGCATCCTATCTTTACAACACCTAGACTTTACCCTTTTCCTTATTTTACTGTTTATTGTCACCTCTGAAAATATACTGTGCTTTCCAGCACCGTTTGATTTCCTTCCAGCACTGCTACTGCTTACTACATCAGGTTGAATTTCGACATACACTTCCTCATGAACTTCATTGTGAGTCTCGACTTTGTTCTCATTTTCATATTATTGAGATAAGAATAATGGGCGTTGTTCGTCGTCGATGTTACTGTCATCATTCCTTGAGCTACGCAACCCTGCAATCATATTTGTCGTAGTCATTATTCATGGGATGAAAACGGATTATTGAGTTTAAGTCTTTGGAAACATCAACCTTGCTCTATAACTTCGAGAGCAGGGTTGATATTTTCAGACTTTCAAACTCACGGACTGAGACTGACAGTCAAACTGAGATCCTTCAGGATAATCAAACTTTTAAAATTTTGAAATTTGAAATTTTAAAATTCAAGCCAGACCCACTGTAAACTCTGGGATCCTCTATGCGTAAATTACAAAAAGTCATTTTGAGAATTGTAATTTACGTGTAAAATACAAACTTACATGTAATTTGTAAACAATTCACAGCATCTATATCCCTAATGATTTGAATACAGCCATAGTGCCTCATTTTAGGCGGTATGGAATTTTGGTTGAATTTCTGCAAATTTTGTACAGTAACATACCACCTGATTTTAAAGTGTATGGTTAAATATTTGCAGAACGTTAGGTACAAATTGTATAATGTTAGTAATCGGAAACTCATTCTTTTTTTTCCTGTTCAGTTCTTCGTGGTGACAGATCCTTACTGGGAGAAGTTTAGGAAGTTTGGAGACGATGCAGTAAAAATAAAAACGATAGAGATTTGCATAATGCGAAACTGGAGACAATTTGTACCTGATAAAAATATTATTTGTCACAAAATAGGAAACCTTCTGCGGCTGAGAAGTGTTTTGTCTGTGTTGTCTACAGTCGGTCATACTGTAGATACAATTGTCGCGTACGAAATTTTAAACCACGCCTTTTCGATCATTCAAAACTGGCACTGAGAATGGAATGCAGTATCGGCTGCTATTCGTAACCGACACGAAATGATGTGTGTGATGGTGAAACTGAATTAATGATGCTGAAGATAGGAAATCATTGCAATGAAACCCTTTTTTCTTTTTCTGGATGTGTTGCCTCGGCCCTCGATGACTCTTTTTATTTTCACGCCGTACGTTCGAAGAGAGACATTAAATCAAAGAATTAGAAAATGACCCATGATGGTAATTTTCATTCAATACTAAAGCTTACAGTATAACCTCAATTCAATCCATGTACCCTAATTGCGCCCCCTATCTCACCTTTCTGTACGATTAGCCTACTGGTTAGTGCTACAGCTGTCGCAGCTTGCAGATCGGGAGTTCAAATATTGTCACGTACGAAGGAGGAGGACGGGCGTTCCTCTTTGCGGGGCGCCTCATTTTTGGGGTGTACATGTCAAGATCCTTTTGATCGAGACTGATTGCCCTTCGGCCAATTATATTAGATCTTTTCAGAATGGAAAAAGATTCTTTCAATCATGGACAGACTCCTTCACATTTTCATTACTCCGCCACTGGCAGGTCATTTCAAGATAATTGTCCGGAACTTGATAATCATTTCTTCGTTTTGTAACACGGACGTGAAACGAATTGATTTCAATTACAAGTCAAATAAAATAGAAGAAATTGAAACATTTTACAAAACATTGCTGATCTGGTTCTTTCAGGCTTCCGACAGTATGTTTGGTTATGGTTCTTCCAGATCATCACAGTATCATACTGTGCTGACCTAGATGATACTTGAAATTTTAGAAAACGATTATGCTTCATCAGTTGTGTTCACATACAATTTACCAACTTCACCTCCCCAACATTTTGGCACCACAAATCCTACTATTCCTATTACTATACTTTGAAATGTCTGAAGCGGGACAGATCCAAACTGTCGCCTCCAACGATGAACCACCTAATACAATCGCAGAGAAAGGGGTGATCGAACGCGATGTACGAAACGGAGAATCCGGACGCGGCTGAGGCCGAGGCAGAGGCAGGAACAGAGGTGGGAGGGGTAGGGAACGGGCTAAACCAACTGTAGTTGTACATGGAAGAGTTTTCAGATCAAGAGGTAGTAGAAGGGGGCGTGGTGTGCCAAATAACCACCATACCGAGTGGATAAGAATAGAGTAAAAGACAGAACGAATTCGTGAAGAAAAACATTTCTGTTCGTCTTTCCTGGACTGTAGGGCCGATGCGTATGAAAAAGCAGTTTATCAGAAATTAAGCAGAGAGCTCAGTGTTCATATTTTGCCTACAGGAAAGGTTGGTGTACTTTTAATGCTGGTTAAGGATGTTATTAAGAAGATGAGGAATGGATGAATGAAGAACCATCCGGAATCATTGTTGAAACGTTGCGATATGTATAGGTTCCTCTCATTTTTCTTAACATAACAAACAACAGGTTTATCAATAAGCAAAACGATATCACTGTTTCTGGACATTGGTTAGAGTTTCCCAAACTTTGAACTTGTGAGATACATCTGTTCTCACGAAAAAGCATACAGTCCGGTATCAGCAGATGTAACAGGAGCATCTACATGGACATCCCAGATAGAAAAAACTACACTAAGAACTACGTTCGAGGAGCTGTCCTTCGCTTCCTCAAAACGTATATTTTTACGACCATTGCATCAGTTCGTCACACTAGATGAAGACCTATTCAGTACACGAGCTGCTGACCAGCAAATAAAGACGTTGTCTAAAAGGGAAGTGGATGAGAATGACACCTAAGTGACGTCGTTGCCGACTCTTTATTTAGAGCCGTAGTTTCACTTCGCTTCCGTAGAAGAGGAGAGAAGCAGATAGATAGTGTAGACAAGTTGTTCGAGAGACTTTTAGAGGGTAGGGGTGAGTTATAGTTCAAAGAGCTGATTGTTACGGCAGACAGAGGATATTCTAATACCAATTATCAGGATTTATTGTCACAGCTTGGTTTGAGCAGTCTGTTTGTAATGGCCCAAAAATGCAGGAGGTCACCCTTTCTACACTGCTTCTGGATGTACTGAAGAGGTTCTGGAAGAGGAGGTTGATCTCGATACGTCTATAGAAGTTGGAAGTAATGTACACAATGCTGATAGTACCGATAGAAATGAGCAGAGTGCTTTCATGATTCAGGACAGTCCAGGGGAAGGATTTGAGATTTATGGTGCTGTCCAGAGACAAAGTCGTGGTGCTTCTCTAGTAGGAAAAAAGAAAAGAGCAATTACAGAGAAGGAGAGTGGCGCACGTAAACAATCCAAGGTAGTTCGATTTATATCTCAAATACCTGATGATGTGAATATAATACTCTCTGCATGGGTATACACGACGGAATCCAAAACGAATAAAATATTGTTCTTGCCGAGCACAGAAACACCATTACCACAAGAACTGGAAGATTACAAATGGATTCAAGGTCACCTGAAAATAACATGTACCATTTTAAGAACAGATCAAAGGTGTGCAGACTGATTCGTATTACGACTATTTCGTGTAACAGCTCCTGTTTCATCAGCAATACTTGAAAGAAATACCGGTATTAGAGATTTGTTAAAACAGGTTCCATTTCACGGTGAGCATAGATCAGTTGAAATGTGGCTTTCTTTCCTCTGAAAATCTTGGTTCTCCATAAAAAGAAGTATGGAGGAAATGATCAGAGGGTCTATAAATGACGAGGCAATCAATGCTGCAATGGAAAATACGGATTGGGTTCGTTGCATATTTGAATGTGGACTTATCTCTCTAATTGATACACCAGAGATTGCATGCTCACCAGATGCAATTGGTATTATCAATTTACAAAATATTGGGGGTGTCCCGGCGTATCTCCACACAACATCGTACCCCGAGATTGAACCGTCATGCGTGTTTGAATATAAAATCAGGGTTTCAGATGGAATTCTTGGTTCCGTCATCCGCGGGACAAATTCTACACCGAAGTTTGTTGATATTTCAAACTTGGACAATGATACAAATATCTCTCTCAATCATATTCTTCAAGTATTGACTCATATGGCCGTCACAAGATTTAATTTCAGTGTTTATGTTTGTGCATTCGAGACTGGAATAGTAATCACAACTTTATTTTATGCATACAATGGTGTCCTTCAAGTGGTTGTGAAAGCGCTGCGTTCCATTTCTGATATTTCTGTCAAGTGGGCACACAACACACCACCAGACATTTCCCATTTTGAAACAGACGATGACCGGAAACAAATCACATCTCAATATAAGTTCTAGTATGAACTTTACAGACATGTAAAACAACATAATCCCCCACTCCCACCTGTTCGGCTATTCAGACACGGTACGCAGGTATTTTAATCCAGATTAAAATGTGGTACTGATGGATCTGCAGAATACAGATCTGTAATGAAGTCACCAATCAGTCACTTCGGATGGGAGGCGAAAATTACAACGCAAATCGTAAAGACAATAGTTGGAAATGCATTCATTGCATGGAGATTATAAAAAGTGAGAAAAGACACAGACAAAAATGAAACAGCTGACTCTCTTGATAAATTCAGTGTGCGCATGAACAAATTGACCAGTTTTTCAGATTGGATATTTGATGTCTCGAGAGATTTAATGAGACAAGCTGATTCCCCACACAGAAATCCAAGCCCTAACAATCCTGTACTGTTACTATCTTCTTTCGGTTCTAATTCTGAACATAGCGATAGTAAAATTGATCACAGTCCATCTACAACAGATAGTGCGGAAATTGTCCATAATATTCGTGATGGATCAGTACTGTCAGAAGAAAAGTCGGTTAGATTGATAGGTGTTGCACGTCGACGGAGAAGAACTCGGATTTCTTTCTTTAATACGGACGATGGACGAACATTACGTCTAACTGTTTTGAAACACACCCCAAATCCCACAGCCATACTTAAATTGTTTGCACTATGTAGCGCATGCACACCGCAAGGAATGGGTCGGAATTCGACGTTCTCCTGTCAGAAATGTTGCTTGTATCTGTGTGTGAACATGCGCCGTGAAAATGTCGAATCTTGTTAGGATGTGTGGCATAATAGGCAAATTCTGAATCCACGACTAGATATTGACTCACAAATAGTTACCGGTGTTAATGTCGTTCCAGAAAACGTGGATATTGAAGGTGAAGATGATGATTTGGTTTTGAATTTGAATGATGATGGTTGAGGCGTATCGTCAATTTGATTCAATTTGACGTCGGGAAAACTCATCTGTGTCGGTTTGCGTACGTTGAGCGGTGTGGCCGACGCAGCATGGGACAAATTTTTTCACCCTCGTATAGCAGAAAATGGCGAATACGACAGACTCCAGGAGTGGTAAATTGGCAAAAGGATGCAGAGGATGATGGTGATGATGAAGATGATGATGAAGATGAAGACAGTAAAGACGATAATGATAAAGACGATGATTATTGTATGCACATAAAAGTTGTGCATAATTCTACCTACATGCTACGGTTTTAAAAAGGAGAATGATTTGTACATGACAGTGTAACGGTTGAAGAAATAAGCCTTCCCGTTTTATGAAATTAGTATTGGAACTTTTTCGCACTGTTACGATTTTACGGCGTTCAGTACTTCTAGCAAGTTCATTACAAGTGTATACTGTATAAATTCGTAAAGATTGTACATGTAATCTACACACGACATGTCAATTCAGTCAATTCTTTTCGTACCTTACTTGGATCAAGCAGCACCATCCAAATACTGTCTGTTTCCTGTCCGTATTGTACTTTCTGTACATGAAAGTGCCCTACCAATTCATTTCCACTACCATCACCAAATCTTAAACTTTCCAAATACAAACAGTAGATAATTCCTTCACTTTTCAAATGAGCTTATCATCACATTAATCGATAGCCTTTATCAGAAGTTATAGCACATTTTATACAAATTTCCTTACCACCTTAGTTTAGGTGGTACGGCTACTGTAGGAAAATAATTAGAGATATATCTAATGACTTTCCTATGAATTCCGTATCGTCTTTATTAAACAGCACAAGAGGCATTTTCACTTGTCCCTTTTATTACCTTACTGGGTATTAGACGACCTTTTGAACAAGCCAAGATGTTCGAATTGGCTCGATCATTTACACTAAGCTTTTCTTCCAATTGGTACAACGATAAGAAGAGATCGAATTGGACTCAGTGCCCCACGGACAGATATGAATGTATATTATACAGTTTATTATAAAAACATGTACACACTTCGTCGCCTGCCGGGTATACTGTGTAGAGACTATAGTATACGAGGCAACAAGAGGCAAGTAGAATCAGATTTCACACACTTACTCAGCTATCTTTCTTTCGATCTACTTGACGGTTCTGCGTCCAGACTTCATCGATTCCTTCCTTAATTACCATCTGCTCTACTGCGTAGCTAAGTCTCCCCGTTTTCGTAAATTCCATCAGCAGCTTACCTAGATCGAACTTCGTTGAAGCGTCCATAAAATTGTTCTCTCGATTGATCCAGCCAATCTCAGAAATCTTATTTCGCTTGTAGGATTTCCTAGCTGGGCTTATGTATATAATAAATCATTCCTCCATGGTAGTAGACGATCTTGTGATTAAATTAAACAGCGAGGTGGAATCGGTTAGCATTCGTAATGGAACGTCACGGGAGAATGGTGTTCAGATCGTGGCGGATAATTATGGTGGCGTCGATCTCGACGAATATCTCGCTTCCAAGTACCGACCTAAATACTCTCCTTGAATTCCTGCTGGAATAATCAATGCAATTAGAATTGCCGTACCTATCTTCCAAAAAAATAATGTAGCCAGTTTGAGATGACTCATTCTCAGCATTTGCGAACGAGCCACCCGAGAATGCGGTTAGCATCATAGATTCCTCACCGAGAATTGGAAATGGAATTAAAAGACGGGATGAGGACTGGAGATGTTTTACCAAATTATTCGACAATTTCGCGTGAGTTGCGTCGAATCGGTCTTCAGTGACTTGTGATAGTAGATTTACTCCAGCCACCACGTCCGGTCGACAGTTCTTTAATCACGCTAGTTTGTGTTTGATGGAGCCGAAAAGGTTGAAGGTAG
>JAULBU010021512.1:0-19123 GCA_032358235.1 Odonthalia washingtoniensis
TAAATAAAGTGACACGTGTGGAGACAGAAGTGAAAATTTTCTTATTAGATAATTCATCTAATTTGAAAGATCAGAAATATGTAAACTGTGTGCAGTTAGGGAATAGTCATACTGTAGTGGGTGACGATGACTTTTCTCGTACAGTGTCAGCAGTTTCTGCTGTGGCGTGGTTTCCTGCTGTATATCGTATACAGTGACAATCCCAAGTATACACGTACCGTTCTAACAAGTGTCACCATCTTCTGTACTTCTTACTCCTGTAATCATACATGTTTCCCCACTGTAGTTTAGGTGGGTTTTGTATTTCGCGAATTTTCTTTCAGCCTTTTGTGTAGCGGCCTCCGTTCCATTTCATGCCAAATTCCTTTACCACTTTCGTCATCTAAGTGCTCTTCATGTTATCTACTACTTTTGGTGTGCCGGCACCCTTCCCCTTATCACTTGACGCGACATCTGCATCCGTTCCGATTGCCGTCGATGAAATCATCGTCTTCTAATCTACAATCGCGTAGTCCATGTCATCTTCCATCTTGTCTCCCACCTCTTCGACATTACCATCATCATTCATTCATTATACGTCATTATGCTCTCCGTGATCCTCATCCTTCTCATCCTCCTCCTTCGTCTTCATTATCGGTCATCCGTCATTATCCTCTTCGTTCATCATCCTTCTCGTCCGCTCCATCATCTTCATCCTTCATCATTGTCTCATCATTCATCCTAATGATTCGTCATCCTTCACCCTTCATACTCACGATCATCATCATCTCTCGTCGTCATCTTCTCATACACCTTCCTCCTGTCAACCTCATCCTTCATCCGCGTATCACACACACATCTCACCCTTCACTCGATCGCTTAAGCGATTAGACAGTCCTATTAGGATCATAGTGAGTATGTTCTTTCATGAGGTCGCCTCTTAATGCACACCTAGCTCTTCGTTGAATTATGGTACCGTTGTCTGACTGCTTATATTTATATGTCATGCTGAGGGGGACCAGGTGTTTGGGTTTCAGCATGTTATTGTCTGGGGTCCAAGTCACTCACAACTTGATTTTTATTGAGTTGTTGGATCTCCTTATTATGTACCAGGGACCATTATTGGGAGTCGGGGTAGCGTAATAGTTGTTTTCTGGAGAGCGGAGGAGGGGTGTCATCATGTATGACTTGTGGTGTAGGGTGTGGTTGAAAAGTTGTGAAGGCTGAGTAGAGAGCGTCGTTGGGTCGAATGAAGGGTGGGGTAGTGGCGGAAGTCGGAAGCTCGGCATAGTCTGATTTGTGATGTGTCGAGGAAAATCACTTTGAATTGATTGTGGGAGACATTGTGGGGGAAGCGGGCATGTCTTCTTCTTGGTTGTAATTTCGTTTTAGAAATTTTGGTGTCAGCTATTTTGCCGAATGCGCCAAAAGACATGAAGAATGAAGGGAAAGAACAGTCAGGATTCCATAATTTTAGTAGAGGATATTTAAGTTTTCGATGTGGCATACAGTTATATTTGTACGTGGAATCCAGTACTGCAAATTCCCAAAACTTTTGGGATCGCTTACAGTGGGAAAGCGCGTAACGTGCAGAGTTCATGATTGTATGGTTCACACGTTCAGTCAATTAATTGTATTGCGGATGATGTGACATGATTGTTGTTTGGTAAATGCCACTGGCGTTTAAAAACGATGAGACTACAGTAGATAAATATTCACGTCCATTTTCCGAATGAAATCGGAAGGGATGCATGCCGTAAATTTCTCTCATGTGATTCAGTGTTAATAGCATGAATTGTTGCAGGTTTGATCTTGATTGGATAGGGATAAAAATAACAAATCTGGGTGCAACATCAACGAAAGTCACAATATAGGTGTAGAGACGGTCAGAGGGGGCGAATGGGACCAAGGGTGTCGCTGGAGATCCTTTCTCCAGCAGCAGCCTGGCGTGTGGGGATAGTGTGGGTGGAGATGCTGTATTCTGCCCGTCAGGGAAGGGGAGAATGTTATAATTGTGTTGAGTTTCATCTTAATGTGTGCCAGTGCAAGATAAAGCCCACTTTCGAGAATGGTACGTATTTTCTCTATCGGTGCGTGATTTAACGACAAGTGGAGTGAGTATATATTTCGCCGTCTGCATATTGCGGATATGTGGCGGTCGTGAAGGGGGTAGGTTTTTTGCAATATTTTTTGGAGTGTCATTGTGTTTTGGGCGAATACGTGGCGGCTTGGAGTGAGTGATGTGTATCAGTGGATGGTTGTTGATTTCGGTAATGGTGTTGTTTGGAGAGGGTGAATTTCATTGGAATTGTGGAATTAAGGGAAGCTCATGTCGCATATGTTTTGCAATTGGCAGGTGTGATGTTATGAACATGTTTATTCATATTGAGAATGTGATAATTGTGATACCAAGTACCAAAAATAGTTTTCAAATTTGAAGGTTTTGCACATGTTTTCGGTTCTAAATGCACATTTTTTGTGTAAATATAACGGAATCACCGTTTCTCTTAAGCTCGTGCACAGATATCAATGTATCTGGAATTTTAGGACTTGCTACCGCCTTCGTTGTAATGTTACTAAGTGGTGTTGCAGTGATGATGGAACCGATATGTGTAATAGGGGTTGGGGAATCGGTGGCAGTAAAGGAATGGATTTGGTGGTTAGTTTAGTCATGAATAGTCCGCTTTTCGGTGTATGCGATGGAGAAGTAGCGCGGTTTATTATGCACTTACCTTCATTGTCGTTATCATCATCAGAACTCGAGTCCATATCTTCTTGAGGGATGGGATAACTAAGTGGTGGAGAAATTGGTGGTACTACTTGTCTCACTCGTGGGTTTTCACTTATTTCTTTGCGTTGTTGCTGTCCGGATGACGATGCAGTTTGTTGAGGTGGAATATAGTTTAGACCTGATGTATTTTTCAGATCTCTACAATCTTTGTCAAGGTGGAGGTATATCTTTCCGTAGATGGCCGCATTCCATTTGCAACGGATGTCTGTCGATTTGATTCTGGATGGGCAAGATGATTCAACATTAATAATTTCTACACGTCTTCTGAATACTATTCGGAAGACGTGTAGAAATTATTAAGTAAGGTGGAAGTTACCTGCAGTTCCAAAGCGTCGTGGTCTACTGATGATTTTGTTTCCAAACGTTTTTGGACACAACGGATGATGAGTCACGGATTGATGGGTGTGCCTGGAACTATGGCGGCTGCAGCGACATCTGTTGGTAGGGAGGCTACGAGTTCGCTGATGAGGGAAGTCACAGATTTGTGACTGGCGGTATTGTACGTATAGTCGATATTAGAGATGTGTTGGGAAATCCCTAAAGTTTCCGCTGCGCATTTGATATCCACAGCCACGGCTCCAAGATATTTTTGTTTAAAGTGGAAATTTTCGGTTGGTTTAATGCGTTATTCCATACCGGTTTGGGGTTCGTATTGGCATGTAGCAGCGGGTTTGGGTTGGGGTTCACGTTATTTGTAGTCATGGGAAAGTAAATTGATGGTATTTTCAATTTGTCCGTAAATCGAATGGTAAATAAATCGAGAGATAGAATGCGGTGATGATCTGTAGTTAGTCGGTGAACGTAGATCCGTAACTTGTGAGTGCTTTGAAGATCTGTTGAGAAGAAGCTCGAGTTCCGTCTTATGTTCTTCTCAACAAAACGCTTCATTTAAAGATAAAGTATCCAAACAACATGTTACTGTAATGTGTCAGTATCTATCAGCATATTGATACGTGTAGGTACGTGAGGAGAGTCCTACAAAAACTACTTTCCTTTCTTTTCCCACAAAAATATCAATGTCTTCTTCACCCCAATCATACTCCATACATATTATATACTCATTTGAAGGTGTTGTACATGTATCATCATCTTCTCTGTACACCTACACATTATCATCGTCATCTCAATGAAATTCCACTTTGCATTTTTATGTTTTCTACATTACACGTATTCTATTTACTTCGTTCCATCGTTCCCGTTCGAAATTACAGTACATAACTCGTTCCCTGATTGGATATAATCTTTTCAAACATACACATTCTTTTTCTGTACTTTTGTTTTTCGAGCGTTTTAAACTATTTAATACACAAAATAACACCCATATTGTGTTTACGACTGGAAATTTCTGGGACGATTTTTACAAAATTCCGTAACCGTGACGGTGTGATGTCACTGTTTTAGAAAATTCGTCAATTGCAATGTTTGAGAAAAACAGAAATCGCCCATTTCTCAGAATAATTTTTCAGCAATTAAATGGCCTACTGTCTTCAATTACAGCTGTAAGACAGAGGAAATGTAACACATCTCTGTAAGTTTTTCAACTAGAAGAACACTCAGCATGAATTTTCTGTTCGGTGACTCACATGCAAAATACACAAAAAAGTATCCAGGTCTTTCGCGGATACTTGTTTGTCTATTTTGAGTGGGTCACTGAACCAACGTTATGGAAACGAAATCAAAGGAACAAACCACTGCACCTGTTTCAAGCGTGTCGGGGGGACGGAGGAGGGAACAGTACCGGAAACATCGAAGCGACACAGGTGATTGTTGAAACGCGTGAAATTTGAGGACTTCCAGTAACATTCACCGAACAGGATGACCTTATCGTTGTGCGGGAGTCTTCGGCAAAGTGCGCACACACGGCACAGCACGGTAAAAAACAGGAGTTATGGACGGAAGTGGCAATGGCCTGTAATTGTAACAAGGGGATGTCGCGTAAGGTGTCGCGGAAACCAGTACGGGATCGCTTTAAAATATTACTTAGAGAGTTTGTTAAAATCGAAAGAAATGACGGTCTACAATGTGGCGTTACCGGGTCTGGATTAAGTGAAGTCTGCGAACTTCTGATGACTATTAATACGCAAATCAATGACATCAGATTCGTAAAAAATAAAACGAGGGAGTAATTGGAGGCACTTGAAGCGGCAAAAGAACAACTTAGCCATGAAATTATATGTATAGAAACGTCATGCAAATCATCACGAGCTCGCAGAAAGGAAGCTGATGAAAACAACGAAATTATTGAAGTCCTTCTTGGGTCGGCTACTGAGCAAACAATCAAAATCATCGAGGAACTCCCCGTGGAATCTATTACGCCGTACATCGATGATGTCGTCACTGCAAATCAAGATTCACATCCTGAATCTAATGAAAACTCCAATAATATAAGCCACAGTCAAATCGACGCTGGGCGGTCTGAGAAACCAGCTGATATACGATCTACACTTGCAGATCGAAGAAAAAGATGACGTGAATCGAGTGAGTTGTCAACGGAAGGGCATGATCCACAATCAGTTGGTGAGATGATGAAAGAGGCGGACATAGTACGGGCAGATGTTGAGCGGGACAAAATAAAGTTTGAACGTGAGCGTTTTCTTCTTGAAATAGAAGAACGTAAAAAATCGTTTACTACAACGGGAAGAGCAAAAAAACGTTACAGACTTGAAAGTGAACGACACCACTACGAGCAGGAACTTCGGGACAAGAAAATTGAGGAAAGGAAAAAGTCAGATGTAGAAAAATTAATCTCTTGCTCAAATTCGTAAAGTATAACATAAAAACATAGTAATTCGTTCCTAGTTTCAATTAGTTTATTACCTCCATATATTCTTCAAATAATCGTGGCTTGCATTGAAAGTAGCTTGAAGTCTGGTTTGGATAGAGGCAGTTATTCAATATTGACAACAGAACCCCACTGAGGTACAACATTGAAATTGAGCTTTCCCCTATTTTTAATTTACGTTTCAAATCGAGTGAAATCCAATAAAGTTTGACTTCTTTAAAAGCTCACTCAACAGTGATTCTAATCGACGAATTTGCTGTGTTGAATGCCTGCTGCTCTGGTGATATGTTTGTTTCTTCAAAAGTAGTCTCTAAAAACCACCGGTTATTGTACCCGGGGTCACTGAAAATGCATTATCTACTCCCATTGTGATCCAGCACTACAGGTATTACTTCATCCAGTCCGCTCTTAATTTACAGGTACCAGTCATGCCGCCTTGCCACAACGGGATTACTCATTTGAAACATCATGCCATCTGGTGTAGTTACTACTCGATATTTTAAATCATTCTTTCGTTTATGACCGTTATATCCATCTCGTTTCATTGCATCTGAACCTGGCCTTTCCATCCCAATTACAGTCCCAGTAATAAAGCCGACACAATTTGTGAGTGCAGCACTCGTCTCACTAATTGCTTCTGCAAATTCATGTAGATGCGCTTGGATGAAGGACGTTTAAAATTTTTAAATTAGCTGAAAATAAGATTCAAATTGATATTTACATGTCTCCCAGAAAATCTCTGACATTTGCGGCGTCTAACGGTATAAAAACGTTTTTATATCACACCAACGGGCAGGTGTTGACAGCCGGCGCAGGAAAACGGCAGTACTGATAATTTGATCCACTGCGTATCGATTTTTTCGAATATGGGAACGATCTGCCGTGCTTATAATTTCTTCTATTTTCATGAAATCGTTTCGTTTAAAACGGTACATCTCAAAAAATGCACGATCCGTCATGTTATCAAATATACAGTTCTAACCTGCCGGGGTGCTTATGGTCGCCTTACATAGAGCATAACTTTCATTCTCGTTCTTAAAGTTCTCATAGTAATAGTAATTGCGCAAGTGCGTTGCTTGAGACGCACAGCGTCTCAAGCAACACACTTGTGCCATGCGTTCACTACTATGAGTGTGTCAGTGCTTCGTCTTTTTCTTAAGACTGAAAGGGCAACAGTAAACTCTTTGTATCTATCATCGTTCTTCTTTCGTGTGTGGTCTCTCTGTTTGTGTGATGGTGGCATGACCGTCACAGGGACGTCGTCAAATAATGGGATGTGAAGGCTTTTTGAGCGGTGAGAAGGACATCCGGCGCTGGGCGGATACAGTTAGTTATATTTTTTATTTTTTTGTAATTACCTCACCTCATGCATCAGCCTGGTGATACAAATTTCACACGTTTCAATCAGAATTTCCTCTTACAAAACGTAGCAGCGTAAACAGATTTCTCTAATCCTTGAAAATAATTCATTCGCTATCATTTTGTATCACTGTAGTGCGGGATACAGCAAGCGAATAATTTGACGATTTTAGGAGGCGTAAACTCAAAACTGTGTCCCCTGTTTCAGGCACGCTGTATGCCACTTCGTTTACAAAAAATTTCCAAAATATTCACCGCGCTAACTAGAGATTCTCTTACAGTGATATGCATAACTCCCGTGGTTTTAAAATTGCCATGTGATACTTTTTGTCCAACGCGAACAGTTATTTTTCTACTAATAATCTGTGAATTAATTTCACAAAAATAACGCACAAACCAATCACATCTACGATTATGGACTTCTGCTCATTTTACTGTACAGTATACAGTCGTAGTAAAAAGTACCTGAAATCCTTACAGTGTGCATTACACAATATGAGTTAAGATTTTCCAACATCTTTTTAAAGCATGTGACAAATGTCCGAAATACCGCAAACACAGCCGAATTTAAGGTTATAGACGTGCAGCAGATAATAAACGGTCACGCTGTCGAACGTTCTACTAATCGTTCGATCGCGCAAAGGAAGGAAGAGGAGGAGCGAGAAAAGGCGGGGGACCGATTTGAGAGTTAGGTTAACTGACAGTTAACATGGTATGTGGTATACAGGGTAAATACGTGTCAATGTACAGGGATGTACACTACACCCAGGACGGAATGCGAAAATACGTTTCAACCTACTGTACGAGACAGCTGAGCGAACACAGTGTATCCGCGTTGTGTAATAAGATATTACATCAAAATGGGCACGACTTGCTGTACGCAATTGCAGATATGTACTGTAATGTACGGTGGGCATCCACGTGTAAGTTCAGGCCAGTACGGGAGTGATATGGGCCGCGTTCGGCGCATAAAATATATTATATATATGACGAACCCACAACTCGAGGGGACAATAAAGAAAAGGTAATCATTATCACTAAAACCACCAACACCACGGAATCTTCCACAACGGCCAATCAGGCGAAACGACTGTTACGTCACCACAACACGCAGTGCCATCGAAAGTTGGAACGTGCGTTGCAAGTGAGATTGCATCTAAAGGCCGGCCGCGAACAGGGCTGGGTTATTTGCCAGTAATTGGCGAGTCGATCTCTCGAAGTCCGTATCTTCGAGCCTACGACTTGGCGAGTCAGGATTCGACGATCAACCGTGCGCCACGAATGCTAACCGGTTTAGAGGATACTAACACAGGGAACCACAATCGGCATATTAAGTGACCAGCACGCAAAAGTAAACATAAGCAAAGCGGTGACACATGTCATAGGAAGCGTGGAGCAATCCGTCCAGCCTAGAAAGATACTACACACGCACGTTGGACGTTCACATTTTATCCTGGGAAAAGATTGAATATCGTTTTATATTTTTCATCAAAAAGTAATGGTGATTTAAATATTTTGCAAAATTCTATTGTTCTTCGTATTCACTTATTGTAATAAACCTTTCTTATTTTCGACATGGCTTGCAACATTCTTCTCCCAGAATTAGAACGGTTGGGATTTTCCAGTTCAAGCTCTTTCTGTTCCACCTCAAGAACGATGACCGGTGTACAGCTTGGGGAAGTTGTATGCTGACGCGCGTCTGAAAACCATGTGTGATTGAAGTGAATACAAGAACGATTCTAAACAATTTCTTGTTCCGTCTGTCTATGGCGTCCAGTTTTCCAAGTCACGTTTTGAGCAACATTATATGGTTTACCGACGTTACAACCAGAGATTCGATTGCCAGCATTTTCCATTCAAAACGTATGAGGTAGCTCCGAGCATTTTTTTCTGTGGATAAATCCGTCAGGACCGATTGTTTGACATCATGGTTGGACGATTACATGATTACATAAAAGAAAACATATATTTAGAAATGCGAAATTGGACCATATTGGTGGAGATGCTCTATGACCAATCACTTATTTCATTATTTCAATAATCACTCATGCGGAATCGGAGGGATTGTAATTTGAGATCGAGAAAATGGTGATGCGTCTCATGCACAAGTGTGTTGTGTTGTCTGTTTAAACAACGATAGAAACTGACGATTTATGTCATAAAACATCTGTTTCTTTTTTTCTTTTTACGTTCCGGTTACAGAAAGGGTCGGATGAATATAGTGGTGGTGGATTCAGGAATAAAAACAATTGGATAAATTTGAAATTTACCCCAATCAGCGTTCATGAAAGTTGAACGATGGGACATTAGAGGATTATTGTTTAATGAATTCACTCAGAAAATGCGATAAAAAAATGAGACACGTTTCATGTATTTTGAGATGTCGTTTTTTAATGAATTTCTAATTTTTGATTATTGTTTAACCATAATTCAGTAAGAAAGACTGATTTTTTTTGATATAACGTCTTTATCTTTGATGATGTGTGTCTCTGGAACAGAAAAACAAAAAAAGGCAAGGTTAACTTCGTCTTATCCTACTATGAGGCAAACTGACTTCACAATCAACAAAACGAGAGGTAGATTAATGAAATACTCAAATCTCCTAAGACTGGCAATAATTGAGAGGGCCGACATCGCAATAATAAGAAGACTGAAGTCGAAAGGCGACAAATATAGAGACGATCTCCAAAAATTGATAGCACGAAAGAGACATGTAAAAGCAATAAACTCTAACCTAAACAGCTTCTCTACTGAAGCGTGTCTAAAGAACTTTCGGTTCTTACCGAGATAAATTACAGAAGTTGCTAAGATCATAGACTTTAATGCCGGTAGAAAAGCAAAGTCGAACTATGCATGCAATGAATTGACGGCTTGTTGCATCATTATTAGACGTTTAGCATCGCCAAGTCGCTGGCATGACCTAGAATCCATGTTTGTCATGCGCATATCGGTTCTATCCGAAATATTCTGTGAGGCCCTGGCGCATTTCATTGACAATTGAGGCCACTTTTTATTGTCTTTTAGAAGTGACTTGATGACCGAGCAAGCGGAAATGTATGCTTCATCAATCAGGGAGCAGGGCTCTATGTTACTCAATTGCGTGAGATTCATAGATTGTACAAAAATTTAGATGTACAGACCAGGGGACCGGGTGTAAATCATCGTACTTGCTACTCAGGCTACAAGCGTTTCCATTGTTTGATTTGTCGAACAGTGAAGACAGCAGATGGATTAATATTCCACATGTATGGACTCGAGGCTGGTAGACGCCATGTAATAACTTTGTATCGTGGAAGTGGGATGGACAACATATTACAACAAACTCTAAACATTGGAGGGAATCAGTACTATAGCTACAGGGACCCAGCTTACACTTTACGTCCGTGGCTTTAGGTTGCCTTTAGTAGACAGTTTGCAACTCCTCAACAAAAACTTCTAAATAGAAGTATGAGCGCTGTTCGAGCATCAGTGGAACATTCATACAAAGATATGAAACAACATTGGACCTCACAGGATTACAAACGAATGTTGAAAGTACGTAGTGCACCAATTGCACTCATGTACAAATCTTCGGCCCTTCTTTGGAATTTTAAAGTTTGTTTGCAACATGGGGGACAAGTGCAAAGCTCATTTAATGTTTATACACCTATAATCAATCAATACCTGCAAAATAATAAATGGTGATTTGACGTCATTTGACTTTTTTTTCGACTCTTTTGTAAGAGCCGAAATTAAACTAGATATTTCTTTGCGCTCTAAAGCAGACGACCTTCGTTCCTCGATTTCAATTAATTTCCTGCGTTTCTGTAGTTCCAATCTCATTTCTTTGAGGAGAAGACTCAGTTTGTCAATTGTGTCATCTCTATTGAGACGTTCAGTCATATTTTTTTCTGATAGCCGTTGAAAATTCATCCCCTCCTGATCGCGTTTTAAACGTTTAGTCTCATTTTCAGAAATTCGGTTAATGTGGTCGTCTAAAAGTTGACGATCATCATAATTCTAATCAAATCCACAACACCTTGAATGAGATCCAGCCACAGAATTCGTTGAAGAAGGAGAATTTGTCTCAATAATTTGACCTGTTTTCCTTTCCTCGCCACCATCCACTGCCCTATTTCGAATTTCACTGCCAGTTTCATGAATCCTCCTATCCATAGTCGTTCTTTCCTGTCGTTCCGTGCGTTTTTGTTCCTCCGCTTCGTCAACAGCGAGTACGATGTCATCCAAAAAAACCTCCCTCTCGCTCCTTACTTATTTAATACTCGACACCGCTAAATTATTCCTTGTTGTGATCCGATGGTCTGCCACTGATTTCTTCTATCGATCATTTAGAATTTTCCAGTTTGACTCTGTGGTCGATAGCCACAACTCCTCCGGTATTTGAGAAACGAATAGTTTTAGGACTTCTTCAAATCGATTTTGCGATTCCCCATGTTGGGCGAAGTGGGCATCAGCAAATACCACACACTTCAGTAAAATCATATCCCACTCTGACGTAAACCATATTCGTTTCTTACGTATCAAACCCGGAGATCGGGTCGCCTCCCCTCCACCATTTACTTCTCTGTTTGCTACTACATTTTTTTGTAGCTCACCATCACTACTTGATTGTAAACTTTGAACCACACGTCCAGAAAGTTTTGTACAATTATCAGCAATTTGGGTTATTTATTGAGCAAAGGATGACGGCGGGGAGAACTTTCAAAGCATTCAATTTAATAATTAAATTGATGTCTGTGACGGCGAAAGTCCAATTCTACTTCTGTATTAATTAAATTGGTGCCGGTGAGGGTGAACGTCCAATACAATGTGATGGTAACTTGACTTTGTTTTGGTGACGGTTAATGTGACTTTGTTTCGATGACGGTTACTGTGACTTTTAACGGAAAGAGTTGCATAGATACGGCCGGCAGTTTGCATCAGATTCGCCCATTCGATGTGTTGCTCGTTACGAGTCTAAGGGAAGGGTTTGAAACGCTTTCTTTCCCCAAAGTTCGATAATTATTTTATTATTACGCCGTCGGCCAAAAGTACGACATTAAGTAATGAAACAGATGAAACTTAAGCTTTCAGTTCATTTCAATCAATATAGAAGCTTACATTATATCGTCCATTCAATACATATACCTTAATTACGTTCCACTAATCTCACTGTTCTGTACGATTAGCCTACTAGTTAGCGCTACAGCTTTCGCAGCTTGCAGATCGAGAGTTCAAGTCTAGCGAAGCACGCCGGAGGAGAACGGGCGTCCCTCTTTGCGGGGCGCCTCCATTTTGGAGTGTACGTGTCAAGATCCTATTGACCGAGACGGAGAGCCCTTCGTCCAATAAGATTTGCTCGTTTCAGGGTTGGTGAGCGGATCGTGTTGGAGTTAGGCGTTGGTCGGGAGAAGAATCATACGGTTCTGTTGTCATAAACCGCTGGTTTTTTACTGCTTCGATTTTCGCTTTACAAAAAATAAAATATGACGGCGATTCCTATTGGCTTTCCGAAGCCATTTGAAATTCATTTACTTTGATTTTAAGACGTGAAATGAGAACAAATTTTTCGCATTTGTGATTTATAAATTTCAGCTGTACAACAAGTCATGACATTTGCAAGTCATTTTCAATAATTCACTAAACAATAATCCTCTATTGAGCTATGTTGATGATTTGAAAATGCATTTTTGATATGTTCAAATTTCTCTTTTGTCCATTGGCCAAAAGTAAAAACATGCAGCCAAGAATACAAAAAAAGAGAAATTTGACACGTCGATCTGGAAATAAAATTCAATTTCGAATTCTTCCGTTGCCATTACTTTTTCAAGCACGAATTCCTCCTGGTTTCGCTCCCAATGTTTTTCCAGAACATTTTCACTGACCAGAATTTGGTCAATAGCCTGTACCATAATATGTATGGTACAACACTTCATAAACTCACTATATATTATAGTGAGTTCTATGAAGTGTTTTTATCGATGAAGATTCTGATTCAGAAATAGTGATAATATCTTCGGAAGTAAATGAACAAGAACAAGAACAAGAACAGAGGCATGAACAAACACATTTATCAACGAAACCAGAAGTTCTGTGAATGTTAAATTTCATATCCTTAGATATTTTCTGTACGTTAACTCGCTTAATAAATGATAATCTCAATTCTGTTTGTTGTACGTTGTTGTTGTTCACCGTTTTGTCTTGTTTTCTCCGCAATGCTGCTATTCAACTTGTCCGTTCGTCCCCCCGCCCCCCCTCCCAATCTTCCTTATTTTCAACTTTGTTTTCTTCTTTTGTTTTACTTCCCAAATTTGACATGGCCAGTAGTTTCATTTTGTTTTGCACTCCCATCCTCTTCCACTTTGTACATAGGAAAGTTTATGTCATACCGATGTCGAAATCCTGTGTAGCAGTAACAGGAAAAAGAGGAAAAGAAACAATGTGCAAACTTGGCAAATTTTTTCTGGGCAGAAAATCTAGTTGATTTCTGGATGCACTGAATGGCGCATCATTATCTCCACCGGTGCGGCGGCAGAATAATTATAAAAATTGTGTGCATATTCTGCCACCTCACCGGTGGAGATAACGAGCCAATAAAATGTGTCATGTGGCATGTCATGTTAGAATTTATCGTTAAAATGATAAATTCCAACACGTACAGTTTTATTAGCCAGAACTGATTTCGCCATGGCCCAAGTTTAATCATTACAAATCGTTTTTAAAACACACCGTTACCGTTATCACTGCTAGACTGTAAAACAATAAGGTGGAAATCCTTTAATTTTTTTGAACGAAATATTGTGAAATTTTCATATTTTCAAACAAAGCAGTCTACCGATAACGTTAAAATTTTCTCTTTGTGCTTTCGCAAAGCTAAACAATCTCGAAATAAAGCTTACCTTTACTGTTGTCGTCATTAAACCGTATGGCCAAAGAAAACAAATGGAATGTTAGAAAACTTTTCTCTCAGAAACTGCCCCCCTTCAACATACTTGCCCAGTGGACAGTTCAATGGACAATGTCCACCCTTCCACTGCAGTACACATCATCATACGTGTTGATGTGGAATATGTTCACTATCATCGTTCATGTCGACAGTATCATACTTGGATCACATTGCGGCACGACACGGCTCACTTGGATCATGATACTTACGTTTTTCAGTTTCAAATTGTGATTGGCAAGGTATAACGACTTCAGGTCGTAGGTTTTTTTGATATGATGAAAAAAAGAATAATGTGGTGAAAATCTGTTTTTCAAGTTTCCTCGATAAGCTACCCTCCGCTTAGTTATATACCAAGCGGCCGGCAGTGAATGAAAAGCACTGTAAACTGTAATTTGATACTGAGTAAAAACAAACAAAGAGTACACTGAGTAACAACCAGCCTCATAGCTTAGTGGTCGGGAGACCCTAAGGTCGCCGATTGATTGCCAGTTCAATCCCCGGCGGGTGCACTTAGGGACTGGGCCCGTGTCGCGCAAGGTAGAACCGGTATCGCCCTTTGTGGTGATGCCGCTTTTTCCCCCTGTTGGGGCCTGGCCATATGGCGACTTCTGATTGGGTCACAACTGTAAGCAACTATAACGAGGGAGGCAACAAGTATCTCGTTAGACAAGGTGACAGAGATGATTGAGAGGCCGCCATCACTGAACATGACGACGGTGGTGGTGATGGCGAACCATCGCGAAGGCGTATTGGGACGAGACATGGTAGTGGAGAGCGAGGTGCTTTAACTGGCGTGCTTGTAAAACTTTCTGATCTTTGATTGATAGTACTAAGGTATACTGATGTTGGTAGTAGAAACGGAGGTGGAGATGGTGGGTCATTTCTGACCATCTGAACCATTTCTAACGATGGGGTATGGACTTGTCCTTCGTATGCTTCTACGAGTGGGTTGTTGTTCAAACGATTTTCAGATTGAGTATTATGAGATTGTGACATGGTTATTGTTGTTGGTTGGGTTGTAACATGTGAAGCAAAATACGTGGGGGTCGTCAGATTGAAAAAGTTGTCGGGGGATTAAGTCGATTGGAAGGGAGAGAAGAGGATGAAAAAGAATATGATTATTCTCTCCGATATATGCAAAAACTCTGGGTAATTACTTATTTATACTATATTTTACTACCCTGCAAATTTTTTTTAAAAAAAAGAGTTTGCAGAGTAGTAAAATTTACACACAAGCATTGCTGTTACCTTTTTGTAACATTCAATGTATTTGGAACTGCTTGCTCTGTCACTTTCGTCCTGGTTCAAAATTTAAAACTACGATGGAAAAGCCTGACATTCTTCACATTGTGAGAATGAAAAATTAAAATCTGGGAACTGTTTCATACAGAGCTGGTCCCAAAACAATATTACTATGTTGTTCAACATCGTTATACATTATTAAACTTTTAAATTCCCAAAAGTTGGCAATTGGACATGGGCGTGTTTGATTTTTCAAAAATAACACGCATACGAAAAGGAAAACTGTTTGTTTTCTCCCGATTTCTTCCCCGCCTTCCTGCGTGTATCTCTTTTCCACTACTTATTTCTTGGACAGCATTTAAAACCTTCCATTTTGAAAAATGTAAATTTATTGTATTTTTCCCTTTATTTTTATATTACAGCTGGCTGAATCTTCTTCTCTTATCAACTTGACCCCCTACTTTATACCATTATTATTACTAGTGTGGCCACAGGTACTTTACCACGGGGAAAAAGACTGTTGCTCTTTTTCCGCCGTGTTTATTGATTATAAAGCACTGAGAAGTAAAGCATTGCTGGCACAACTGCCTACAATCCAAACAAGTTTTTCAACAAACGTGGCACACGTTTGTCCAGTTCGGCACTGTAGCTTAGTGGCTAAATTGCCAGGTTGTAAACGAGAGGACGTGATCCTTACAAGCGAATTCGGATCCTCACAAGCTTCATTTTCCCTTATCATTCTTTCCATTAGCTGTTGGAAAGACAAGCGGAAGCCTTGCCTGGAAGCGGCAAACGAGATTCGCCTGCGGCAAACGAGATCCGCCAAACGAGTGCGAGACAGAGGAGGACTTGGGAAGAATTGGTACAGGTCGATTAAAAAGGTGCCTTTCAGTGAGCGGTCCGTCGGTCGATCAAAACGGTGATAGGGAAGAAACGCCATGTTTGATCGGCGCGGCAGCCGTGCACTCCGCAACGGCTTACGCTCGTTCGGTTACAGTAGAACATCTTGAAAACATCTTGAAAGTTTATGAAAGTTTATGAAAGTTTATGAAAAGTTTTGAAAAGCTTTTCCCTTGTGTGTCCATTCCAGAAATGAACCAAATTTGGTGACGTCAACAAATTATAATTAAATTACACAAACGGCAAGCAAAAATATATATTGTTGGAAAGAGGAGGCATTTCCGAGATAAATATTCAGACAATAGTCGAATACCCAGGTAAACAGTCAAAGAGATACTGACGTGGACAAAGAAGCACGATAGAATAATATTCTTATTGACTTCGATTGCAATGTTATCTTGATTTTTCAAATTATTGATTTCCTGTGCATAGTTGCCAAATTTTTCCCAGGTTTATTACGATTGGATGGTTCTTGAGATTGTAAATCCAACTGGTGCCACTTATGAGAGACTACACATCAGGAATCCTCTTTTGTCTGACGTTACAAAATTTGTAATTTAATTACTGAAGAGTTTTTTGTGTAGGGATCCCTTTGTGTATATATCAAAACAACTGCGCTATAGCCTAATGGTACAGTCCTATTCTTTTTAACGTTCAATTTTTTGTACCCCTCTCTGTCAGAGGTTTCTACAACAAATACGGAACATACAATGGGAATGGGAATCATTGGATTGTAATAGAATTGAATGGTGTCGGCGTCTGTAAAATACCCGTGAAGCTTGTAGTAAAATTTGGTTCATTGTCTTTAAATGACATTAAATGGCAATGAACAAAATTTTACGACATATTTACAATTTTTTTATCGATATAATCTGTAAGGCTCCCATACGACAACTACTATAAATTCAACTATTTTTTCAATCTTTCATACAACGCTTCAACCATTTATAATTGCTTCCAACAATCGGATCACATAAACGCTGTTCTCAAATCTATCTATCTATTCGTTTCGATTTGTTACACAAAGTGTTCATATCCCTTCATAGATCACCCGCCGAGAGTGGTTTTGAAATAGGATAACGTGTGGTAATTTACCACCGGTAAATACATGGTTTGCTGCTCTCCGATTTGTGGGCATAACCTTATTAAATATTTTTCTAGATATACCTTTCATTTCTGGAGAAATTAATAATCATTTCACTTTGTCAACTTATAGAAATCTATTTTTCCAATGAAAATAATAAGATATTATGACAAACTACCGGCTCCCCTACGTGGCTGATAGGACAAATGCGCAACATTGTTGTCCATGTGACAAGCAAGTTGTCCCACCAGTCAGTCGCTCGGCCTTGATATTGGCCCTCGGGATTCATATTCACCTATCTATCTATCACTATCACTCCAAACAAATATGAACACTCGAGCAATATCTGCCCTCGAGTTCTGGCGGACAGCCCCCACTAATCGTTCTATCACATAAATATTGAAAAGAGTTCAACTAAATAATGTAAATATATAATTTTCATTTTTTGTCAAACCTAACGCCGGATTGCTGAATTCAAAGCAATGCTTTGAAAGCATCAGGATCTTGAAAAATAACTAACGCAAAAAGTCGTTATTTGCACCAAAATATTTTGCTTTCTAATTCAGTCTTCTCTTCATGAATTTGTGCTGATCTGCTCTTCTCCATTTTCATTGTATCGCTCTAAACTTCAAAAAGTTGAGATAGACCTATATTCATTAACAACTCTGCTTCTGACTCATCACAAATCGGCTTCATCCTCCCATCTCATTTTCACCCTGATTTCGAGCGGAAAATATGAGATCACCTCGACGTCCAGGTCCATCTTGCGAATCAAAACGTCATGCCAAACGTCAGCTTAGTCAAAATCCTAATGGGCCCAGTATTGTGCCATCTACACCGCCACCAGCAACGATACCATTACCATTACCACAAACACCGCACATAGGATCAAGAAGCCATATTCCAAAGCTATTTCCACCTCTTACTTTGCCCCAAAGTCTAATGTATACGTTTACTCTGGATTATGTTTCGGATTCGGTCTCGGATTCAGATACGCTTATTACGGCTTCGCAAGTACGACAAAAAAAGAAATCGTGGAAAGAAAAAAATACTGGTAAGAATAGTACAGACGAAAAATAAGCTTGGGTTGACATCTCCCAAACATGTTTGCAAACGCACCACATCATGATGATGGAGATGATGGTGATAATTGAGAAAACACGGACGGAGGTTCGACTAATATGTGATTTATTTTTAAGAGTAGCTGTTTCAAGTAATTCTGCTCCAGCGTCCCAACATTAATAAATTCACGATAGTCCTTTTCTTTTACATAGTTCTGTTCCAATTCTCAACTCTCACTTAGCCCATGATACATAGTCATATTGGCGGGTTTAAAAAAAGCGTTGAACAAACGCGCACATCACGTTACTGCCATCACCAAACGATATCTCATTTTTTCCCTTTCGTATTGTTGGAATGTTAATTTTATTAATTAATTTTTGATTTAATAATTTTGTTAGTTTACACGGGTAGTAAGGTTGAGAAAAAATGCTGCGCTGGGAACAGTTAGTTACAGTAGTTGTTAGTTAGGTTATGTTTTCAAAAAATGACTCAAATAAATAATCCTATCCTATAATAGTTATGTAATTTTGAAACCCCACATAATCTCCACAGTGTGCACAGTACGTAACGTTTATTACCCAACTCAATACATGCACTCATTCTGCCTGATACATTGCCAGTTTATAACTATTTTGGGTAGATTGCAGTTCAGGGACAAGGGAGTTAACGCCCTAAATATGATAACCCCGTTTTCTATTGTTAGGGGATCTCGTAAATGCAAATATTTTTGTTGTTTTATTTTCACTTCCCTGGAAGTTTCATTTCTACGTACAATAATTCCCTCGCTGACTTTTTCGGTACGCAACGCTTCGTCCGCTCGCTAATTCACGCGGGGTTCGTTGAATTTCGTAGAGTTTCGTTGATCATGCGATGATGGGGAGCAACTGTCCCCAAGTTTACTCGGTAAGCTACCGGGCGCTTAGTTGCATACCAAGCGGCTGGCGGTGAAAGAAAAACACTATAAAGCCGTAATTTGTGCTAGATTAAACAATACGAAAA
>JAULBU010021523.1:0-19121 GCA_032358235.1 Odonthalia washingtoniensis
TATCTGATGAGGATTTCTACATGTATCCACCAGCCGGAATGAACTTACCCAACGGACATTGTTGGAAAGTATTAAAGTCTATGTATGGAACTTCCCGTGCACCAAGATTATGGCACAAGTCAGTGAACATTGATAGTATTCATTAATCTCTACAGCCATATGTGTATATGGCCAAAAAAGTACGAGCTATCTGGCGCACTTGATAAGAACCTTTTTCTGTTAGAAATTAGCTCCATTAGCTCCTATAGACTCGAATACCGATTGTTTCAAAGCCTTTTCTGTTATTCACCTTTCTTTTGAAACCTGTCGTTATGCGCTTCGAAATAGGGTCGTCATATAACCTCAACCATTTCAGATAATTCTTGATATTGACAATCCTCCAGTTGAATTTCTCTTTGGAAAATGAACCGGAGAAACTGTCAACAAAGAAAAACAGCAGAAATCAAGTGAATTCAGATTCACTGGCTGAGCTTTTACTGATAGAGCATTTTGCAGTAGAGGTTGAAGATGACATGTTGTGGTTTTGCTCAGTTCAGTGTTGAAAAAGAAGTTTAAAACTGCTGGGGAATGGGATGAAGAATGTTGAAATTGATGGAAATTCCTTGTAGCTAATGTTAGTGGAGAAGATTATATGGAGTGTGAAGTTGCTGTAAAAATGTTCAAATTGTACGTAGTTGCTTCTAATTTGACTCGATGTGTGTAGATGTTTATTTTGATATGATGATTTTGAAAAAAGCGTGGCTGCAACGGTATGATGGCGCTTAAGGGAGGTCGTATTAATGAGTAGCGGCGTAATCGTTGATGTTGATCGTAGAATGATAGGGATGAGAGTGAATAAGGTAAGGTAACGATAGTATTACTTGTTATGTCCAGGAAAGATATATAATGTTGCCGTCTGGTATATATTGTAGAAAAGAAAATATTTAATTTTTCGCACGGCTTCGGGTTGGGCCCGATTGCACTACTGGAACAGACGAAAAAAAGTTAAAATATTCCTCCATATGGAGGTCACTTTTTGCACAAAATTTGAAAATTAATTTTTTGGAACAAGAAATCAAATATTCAATTTTCTGCAATTTTTTGGCCTCCATACGGAGGAAATAGTTTTGCAAAAAATTTAAATTTAAATTTTTTGTAACAAAAAATCAATTATTCATTTCCTACAATTTTTTGGACTCTATATGGAGGAAAAATTTCGAAAATAGTTGCGAGAAATGTTTTGCGCCGCAAAAATATGTTGCAATATACCAGCGCTGAGTGCAACACAACCGTACACGGTACAATTATTATGTTGTTACAAAAGAAGCGTCCGGTTCAGAAATTCACACAACAGATCGGTTTATGATAACTACATTTCCGGTTATGATAACAAAGACAACAAACCGATCATAAAATTCATACAACTGAAGCGAAGTCATTGTCAAATTGCAATATATTCTGTTATATATATTGCCCACAACATTACAATATCCTTCTTCACAAACAGTCTTCATCAACTGACTTCAATGTTTCTCAACTACAACATAATTCGTCTATAATCAACTATGCCGTCATATTCTGCATCTGCACAGGGGCAGTGTCTCAAGTATCGCTATCTCCCCGCTAGAGGTGAAGAACTATTCCACAACCTGATTTTTGGAGACTAAAATGGTACTGATTCATCAGCATGGGGTATAGTTCTAGATGTTTCTGTTGAGCTGTACTGTCTAGATGATGATTCCGTTAAAGTGGTAAAGCCATCCCGAGAGTTCCGTGGAATTGATTGTTCGGATATGAGTGCAGTCCTTGTTAGTACAGGAAAAGCGAGGGCTGTACTTGGAACTAACTCAGGGAGTGTAGCTAAATGGGCAACGGCTGCACCGGATGACTTAGTGGACAGAGTGGAAATAATATATGTGCAAATGAAGTGAATGAATAAGGAACTGGAATATTCGTATTATAAAAACAATGAAAGGAGTACCAACGCAGCAATCCTCCTTTATTTAGAATCAGAAGATGGTGTTAATTGCTGGGATTCTCAAGCAATAAAGGTTACCGCAATTAAACGCGCGAACAGGGATGATAATGAGAATACCGACAGCGGGAGGTCTGCTACGTGTACAGACTGTCGTCTTAGTAATAATGTGACTGTCGAATTATGGCTTCGAAAAAGTCAACTCAGAAACGTCAAAAACCTTTTAAGGGATGTCAAAACCGAGCATCGTGAAGCATTCGTTACATTCTTCACACAAGAGCGGTATCAAGTCGGTTTCGGAATGATCTCTGTAACATTCCAATCTGAAGATTTTCACTGAAAGTGTACTGGTATCTCGAAATTATGCAGCCAGGAAAGAGATAGAATTGTACTGAAGTCCGACAAGTCATTAGTTATTGTGTACGGGAGACATAGCCTGTACACACCCCAGATTCTTGGTGGGAAGGTAACTTCCGGAACAAATTAGGCAAGAGATTGTATTCGTGTCGCTTTTCTAGTACGTATTTACAAGGTGAACATGACACCGTGGGAAGTTATCAATCTCAGCAGATCTCGAAACATTTCATCGTCGAAAACCAAATGGATGTTTCGTTCGTTGATGTCATGAGCAGTGTCACACGATATTCTGAGACCTTTACCGAACAATATAAGATACCTTTTGAAGAAGCGAGCACAGTCGATATTTCGAGGGACATGGAAAGGTCAAATGTTTTTGATACGAAAAGTACCTCAACATACGAACGGTACACCCGTGTTGGTGAGATACTCTTCAGATACAAATATGTATTGGCAAGGATCAATACCATACTGCAGTTTGGAACTGGGCAAGATTCTGGTAAAAGAGGATTTACGTACTTGGACAGTGGAATTCTCATCAACGGTATGGAGGAGACTGTAATGTACCTATAGCAGCTGAAGCTTATTTTGGAAGCCCAACAAAAAGAACGTTTGATGCAACTGTTTTCTATCGGCTTGGTATTAATTTCTTGAAGTCTATGCAGAATTTGTTGGAAGAAATTTCGGACGGCGAATGTTATTTCCCAGAAAAAGAAGTTCGGAATACAATGCAGGAATTAATGGACGTTATCATCCCAGAAACACGAACAAGAAAGCAAACTATACATGCGACCTTTTGAAATTACATTCGAATTTTTGAGTACGGTGTTGCAAATAGGTCTGGAAAACTGGCCACCCGTGCAACTACTCGCCATGACAGACTTGTCAAAAAATTAAAGCAGTACGTTTTCAAAGAAAGTAATGACAGTGGGAATATAGGAAAGGAAACAAAAGAAATGGGTGTCGATGGAATTATTCCAGCACATACGAGAAGTAAGAAAAGGCGGCAACGTGAAATTATTGACCTACATAGTAGAGAGGAGGAAAAATCTAGAGCCAAAAAAAGGAAAAGGCAAAGAATCCCATATTGTTTGACATGGAAGAATACACGCCAGAGATTGAGGCATCGACAAGTGGTGGAGTGTCAACATCAACAAAACTTAACGTTTTAGATGCCAATTCCACATCAACGAAACAACTAGGTAGAATTCCAAGGCCCATTCCAAGGTCTAGCGTGGCAAATGACATTGGCCCTTATGATAACGAACCACCTTGAAATGTTATGCCACCCGGATGTAGTTACATGTGGAATAGAATAAACAAGATGTGTAGAGATGTAGTGACCATTGAAGAAATTCTTCAACACCGAAGTCACAATGTAACAGAGAATACCGTCAATGAAGTTACGAGGAAGCGTAGATGTCAACAAACACGGGCAAGAAAAATAATGATTGACAGGACAGACGGAGAAGGCAAGAAAGTAGTGGACGTGGAAATTTTATACGATACAAAGACCCTGCTGAAGTCGGTAGTAATCAAAGGTTCTCATCGTGCTCACGTCTTTTCATGTATGACCAAATAGTAGCATTGATAGATATTGCTTGGACATGGGCTTGTTACTTGCTAGCAGAACATATGGAACTTCTCAGAGATCGCATAGAATCAGATAAATTGTTACATCCAACAAGGAATGTTGAAAGAAGCTGTGAACTTGCGTACTTCTACAGGAAAAATCAATTGGATAGTGATGAGTACTGCATTCTGCAGAGGATTTTTTGATCTTTCTGACATGGATGAGACAATGAGAAAGAGTTTTATCGAAGCGTGTCAGGAATACCATGAATTTCCTACACAGACGATTGGTGAACTTTTTACCGAAATTCAAACGTGGTTTCCAAACGAAGAGGCGCTGAAAGATGAAAGGAATAGAGATCATTGGAGTCCAATTATCAACACTGGTATTTCTGAACATGACAGAAGCAATGGCATTGGACGTTACTCCAGTACAATAAATCTACTTGATAATCAAATGGAAATTCATCGTGATTATTTTTGGATAGCTAAACGACGAGTTGCACTGGACTTACGGACTGGAAT
The DNA here is from genome assembly GCA_032358235.1 of Odonthalia washingtoniensis. Taxonomy (NCBI): domain Eukaryota; phylum Rhodophyta; class Florideophyceae; order Ceramiales; family Rhodomelaceae; genus Odonthalia; species Odonthalia washingtoniensis. Next base: position 4,409 of record JAULBU010021523.1, read on the forward strand.
GTTGTGCGCCTTGTTCAATTTAGACAAAAATTGTAAATAGCCGACAAAAATTCCAAACGGTGGGGGCCAATTTCTCACCACTGGTAAGGATGGTCCACCACAACATAGTCAAAATGACTTCACTCCCAGGAAGAGTACTTCTACGGTTACTTAAAAATTACAACTGCTAATGAACGTGTATAGTTATGGATAGCTCCTGTGTCCCATCGTTATGACCATTTCATCCAGGACGAAAAGAACAGAATTGCAAATGGTTGGAAATGCATGAAATTCAAATCCTCATACAGTTTATTTTCATTGGTGATGGTTACGTGCAGCATGCAGGGGAGGAATGGAATGGAACAGGAGCCCTGAAGTATCATATTTATATTATCCCGAACGGTAGAAATTTGAAAGAATCTATTTCATACGCATATGGGTGCAGTTCTCACCGGAGAAGTCAACAGAAATCTGTCACATTGAAAAGTTCAAGCAGTCCTTCGAGTTGCCTCCATAGAGACCGAGAACGAGGTGAAAGTTAAAATGGCGGTGAAGATGAACCACAAAATATAGATGATTGGGGAATAGCAGATGTTGAAGTGCCACCGTTAGGTTGCCAATTGATCCTTGATTGAATTTATCTTTGTTTACCTTGCATATCTAAGTTTATTTCTACCTACATGATGAAGTAAATTGTACGTTTTGTTCTCAGAGACGGTTATAGTTAAATGTGTACTACACATATAGTGTATATTCCTGTCAATTTTTTGCCATTTCATATATTTACTTCATACAGACTGTCATGTTACTTACACATTGCCGACAACAAAAACTATGTAAAACATTTCCTCCATATGAAGGAAAATTTTAACATTGCTTAAATTTGGACATGAACGTATTTCTTTTGACTACTTACAGTGGCACAATCGACTATTGGTACTGGCAGTAAAAGTGAGAAATATTAGTGAATACGTTGGTCCCTATTAACAAATTATTCTACCAATATTCTGATTATTCAAAGAATGTGACATCGACCGCTATTGCTCTGGATCCTACGTTTCACTATAATGGTAACAAAAATATTCGTCTGCCATACAAAGTATTGCACATAATCGAAAGAATTTTCGGCTGATTACAGACGACTTTCCATTTCATTCAAATACAATAAGAAGAAGAAATTGTACACTATGCTATGCGACATGCAAAAATGGAAACGGTTCTCAGCGGCACACGGACAGATCTGATGTCCATTACGAAGGACCTGACATGGAGAGAGTGTGCAGAGATAGGACGGACTGTGTGTTTGCTGATGATCAACGTCCCTTCGCACCGTCGGAACAGGTCACTGATGCAAAAGTTACATTGAATCATTTGGTAACCATATCAGAAGAAATTGGAATTGTCGCTGTAATTAAGGTAATCCGGATGATTCTATCAGATACTTTTAGTGAAGATATTGTTCGTAACGACATAACTGATTGGAATAAATTGCACGTCAATTGTGGACATAACAGTGGATCGCAGTTTAATTGATGACGGATTTCAAAAATTGGAGGCATCATACCACACTGCATCAGACGAAAATAGAAAAGCTTTGCTATAAAAAAGACGTTGTTGATGTGTTACGTACACAAATTAATATCGCTAGTGCCACAGGTATGAAATTCAGACCAGGTTTCAACGAGGCTGACCGTGATTATATATCACATCCTCTGCACACCCAATTCTTTGGGCAGTTTTACATGTCCATAAGAAACCATGTAATGACAACTGGAAAGTATTCAATTGAGCGGAATCAAAGTAGATACACGTCGCCGAAGTACTTCGTTGGAATGTTACAAATATATACTGATAAAACAGCAACAACTTTGAAGTCACAATCCTTAGTTGGTTATCTCATACATGTCACATTTTTGAATATGTCCATAAAAATTAGACGTTTTCCGATAGACCATGGTTATACTTTAGTTTTATTTCTTCCTGTTGCGTTACAAGGATGAAAGTCAGGGAAAGTCATAGAGTACTACTGCGGCAATAGTGACACAGACAGTGATTAAATTATTGCGATTGACGAACACGTTCCACTGACCTCATCAGTACGGGGTTGAGATGATAAAATGGTTTCGTTGCATGACGCAATGATAACGGTCCTTGCGCCGATAATTTAAAATTCCATGGAATGTTTTACAGTATGTATAAACAACAAGATTAAATGGAATTGATTCCCTGTCATAGTGTCATACCAGAAAGAAAAGACATTTCTGGGCTTCTACATAACTTTACTACCACAAGTCCATGGGTAAGATGAATGGGAGCTTCAACCGATTTTAATACAGTTCCATTACCTGCATTTTCTCTTCCCAGAATCGCTGACTATGTAGGAAGCAGAAGGGATTCCGTTCCCGCTTTGTTGAAATCAGCAAATACAGCGTCGTGAACAGTACAGAAGAATTGTTTACAAAGGGAATCACAACAAATTTTGCAGGACATTTCTGTCGCACCATGGGTATCATTTTTGGAGAAGCTGGAGAAAAGTCATACGCACTTACTCCTTCCAGGTGTGTTCTCAATGTTTACGTATGAGGGATTGTATAACCTTCATCTCGGTACTTCTAAAGCAATAGAAACTTGTTTCATGACATATTTGTCAAGTCCATTCTCAACTATGAAATATCACATCGGGGACAGAATTACTATTCTCAAATTGCAAGGCAAAGAAATATTTCAAATACATTGCGATACTGTAATCCACACATTGAAATTCTATTTACTATACCACGTGGTAGAAGACCTCTCTAGGTTTGAAAGTCTAATATTAGTGCTGCATCACCTTATGAGCACTTCAATACATTCTTCAAACAGTCAAATCGGCCTACTTCTAAAAGGATGGCAACAAAAATGGATGGGATAGTGAATAATATGGGACCAACAATTTAAAATATACGTCGAAGTTCAGCACATGCTTTGTTTCTAAAACATCTTTCTATCCACATTTCTCTACCCCATTCAACAGGAACGACTACTACGGCTAAGGTTAAAACACAGGTATATTCATATTTGGTACGGGACGGTATTTCCTTTTCGTTACAACAGGTTTTTTCCACAAGACAAAGAATGGGAATGTGTTATGAATCCACAACACAAATTCTTACGCCAGTATTGAAAAACTTTTCACGTACCAGCCTTACAGTATTCAAGGATCTCGTTCGGACGTACTTCCGGAACTACGATTCGTTGCTTACAAACTCCAAAATTTACGTCACATTTGTCAAGTCGGGGTACATAGTTGGCAGACATCTTCCAACGTTGCAACAGTATGACAGTTCTATAAATATTGAAAATTACAGGCGTCCTCTGCTACATCAGCGTGAAGGGCAACCCATATTTGCAACAACGCAGTCCGTTCCGTGTAAGAAGAAAATAATTAGCTTCGTCTTTTGAAAGAGTAGTGGGGGAAGTAGTTCCGTTTACTATATAGAAAAGTTCCTCCTTCTATTCCATACGAAAAAATACTGTACTATGGACAGAAATAATTTGGCTTTTGTACAATACATGGAATTCACGCAGCCTCTAGACAATGTCGATAAAGTTCTGAACTGTATATGCCTACTATGGGCTACATCTGATGAGGTTGACTATACAAGACATGACACAGACACAATTTCCGTGGAACATATTTCAGAAATAGGAGAGTGGTACGATATTATTTATTTCCATACCATATGTTCATCTGTACATGTATTGCAGTCAATTTTCGGAATTGATTTATTCACTGAACAGTTAACATGGCCTAAGAAACGGTTCTTCATTAATCGTTTTCCAGGGAAAGGGATTTGTTTAGCTCTCTAACTACTGATACTGACTAGGATGAAGAAGATAATTACCCGAAGTAACATGGTCGTTTAAATTAATTTTGTTCACATTACATGTTCTTTCATTCAAAATCTCCGTCCCTATTTCCATTCACTTCTTTACCTCCTCCATCTTCAAACAAAGCACTTTGTGCTGGTCCTTCGTTATACGTACGGATTTCTTAGTTTATCAATACTTTTCTAGTCAGACCCTATGTCTGAGAGATAGCAGTCATGAATAATTCCACACGGAGTTTCGATGTACTGTCGAAACCAGGTTGATTGTACAGATATAAAATTTTTCTTCAGAATTTTCGTGGTAACAATTATTGTGACGTCACGTTCTATTTCTTTGAACATACGTTCTTTCTATCTCTCTACACATTCCGGTACTTCCAACTCTTCAGGGGCCCATTCTTCTACAAACCTTCTAATTTTATTAATTAACTGTTCCGTCGCCAGTTTTACATACTTCGAAAACATTTGTTTGAATTCTTTCTGACGACCTCTACGAAGATATTCCTTTACAATTAGTAGTTTAAAGCAGCTATTAATCCAAAAATCTACGCGAGGGATACTCATTACAGCCCCTTCTACAATGTCCCCTTTTCTTCATCCGGGATATATCCAATGAAATCATGCAATACCTCAGGACCGATCTTGTTTCTAAACATATTCAACATTTCTTTATCGTCGTCATGTCGGTCAACGTAAGTTCAACAGAGCTGCCGCATTCCCAAAATTGAATATCTGAAAGGTCCGCGTACGCCACCATGGCATGTCTAAAACACAGTTTCTATTGTAATTCATTATTCTTCTCTTCGCGACAGCAATATTCCTCCTTTCGTTCCGTTACACCGGAATCCTTAAAATTGAATTGGGATAGTAGAGATCCATAGCCAAATGATTCAAATAATCTGTCTTTAGCAGCTCTTTTCCTTCCACTACAAAAATCAGATAACAACTCTCTCAAACTCCCCTCTAAAGTACCCATTTTTGATAGCTGTTCAAAATCTTCATCCCTCATTTCTTCCGTCCTATATATGTTTACTCTTCCACCACATAAAATTTCAGCTCTAAGTAATGGACATATAATATCTTTCTCGCCGTTGATGGAGGAAAGATATATGTTGTTTCTACTGCACAGAAATTTCATTGATGCTGGTACAATCATTGAACCTTCCGACCGTTTTATTCTATTCTCCATTGAAATGTCTATTCTGTTAGTCTAGTTTCTGGCATTTCGCTCATTCTATGGGTCCAATTCGCACATTTCCTTTATTTCCCACTTTTTGATTCTCAGGTCTACTGCCAGTCCACTTCCGAAATATTTCTTGGGAACTTGCCTTAACATCCTCCTCACAACTCTTGTTTTCATCTCCAATCTTTTTAAGAAGTTTATGATTCAGAACTTCTAAACTCTGCACTATTCCTTTTACTTCGACATTCTTTTAATCAAGTATCATAACTTTTCATTGCAGGGCCTTGAATGACACCTCTTTACTCAACACCTCCCGTGCTTTCTCATTGGCCGAAACCTTGTACTCATTTCATTTGTCAACACAGAAAGTCTCGTGTTCTCCGCAGTTAGTTTTCGAACATCTTCTTCTAGCCGACGGAAATCTTCCACATTCACTTCTTCTTGTACTGACGAAAATTTTATTAATGCAGCACCCACACCGGTAGGGTTTCTACAATTTCTCCCAGTATTTCCAATCAAATCACTATCCGTTCTGGAATCCATATCATCCGTGTCGCGATTGTTTACTTCATTAATACCACTCAAGGATGATGATTGGTTTGTAACTGTTCCGCTCATTCTACCATTACACCCTCTTCTGTTCCCCCAAACTCTACGAATCATTCTTCTCCCTCGACCTCGACCAACAACGCTCCTTTCGGCAATCAGCTAAGAACTAGGACCACCAATTTCATCTACCACATCGTCACTTCCGCAACTACCCGCTCTCGTCACTTTCGACAGGGATTCCGAATTTCCCACTGTTGACACCAACAATCTTTTCAAACGTTTTCTGGAGCCGCTGCGATTCACCATATCTGATATCAGAACACTAAATGAATCGCAATAAGTTGAATGTTAGCTTTAATTCCTAGTAAAATATTATCTCTAACTTTCGATAGTGGAACAAGTTATGACATAGGTTAAAACTACATGTCACAGCTATGATAGTAGATGTGTACAGCTTGCAGTCGAAACTGAACTCCACTATGCGTATGATAGACACTGTATGCTATTTTCACACCATGTGGAGTTCGTTTTTTGGAAAATCAATTAATTGATTTTTCGAAAAATCGCCTTCACCATATTGAGTGGAAATTTTATGATTTCTGTACCTTTTTTCATTTCACTGTCACGGGACGATTCGCTTTATGCGACGAACAGGGTAACAGCTGGAAGGTAGAATTTCACCTACCTTTCCGAAAATTATACCAGAAATGTAGCAAAGTTGACCTGTGTCGCATTGTCGTCCAGAATAAGAGAAAACAAGAATTGAAATCTTTATTTCTCGTAATGGCACCTGAAATGAGATTGTAGTACAAAGATTCTTGAGTAATCAAAGACCTTTTGTTTGATTTACAAGCTGTCTCACAGTTGCATCAGGAGCTGACAGTTGCATTCTGCTCAAAAACTCGTCACAGAAAATGGATGATATAATACAGAGCCAATTAATAGAGCTGTTTAGGGATGCAAATAATTTTCTTCGATTTTGTTGAGTGCAGAATCTATTTCTCTGTGTCGATTTCGGGAAATCTGGTGCGCCTCTGCATGTTGATTCCATCATCAGAAATAGTTTTGATACTGTATTCACCATGTTGAACAATATTCAGACCGAAAAATCGCAAAATTCCAGGACCATCATGGTCCTGGAAATTTTCATTTTTCGGTAGCTCATGATGAGCTACAGTACCAAGCTTGAAACGACAATCGATTTTCTCGATAACCCGCTGAACAATTTTAATTTCACCAGTGATTATTATGTTATCAACAATTTTTCCGTTAAGTTAACTTACTACCCTCTCTAATATAAAACAGTTGCGGAATTAGTGGAATTTGGGTAAAATAAATCTCTTCTAATAGGTGATCGTATAATACCTGAAATTTATCTTTTCAAATCACTACTCCATAAGCTGCAGCCCATAAAATCCAGAGAACTTTTCCGCGATCTAATATTTCACGAAGAGGTACCACGTATACATCTCGCATTGCTTGACAAGTCTGAAGAAACGCCGTTTTAACATCAATTTTTGTTAACTTCCACTTTTCAAAGGTGCTGCAGATATGAACATGATCATTCCTACTGGACTACACAACGCGCAGTCACTTCTGAGATCTTTTTTAATGGAATCTTCATTTACATGAGACGCGATACGCGATTTAAGTTCAGGCGCCTTATGATAATTGTGTTTGAGCTTGAAAATAACGTGCGATCCGATAATATTAGCATTTTCCGGAAATTCACTGATTGAAACACACTGTATTTTTTTTGAAATCAGACTCTTCAATTTCAAAAGAATTAATTAGGTTATGACGGAAATTCTTTTAGTTTGTAAGTGAGAAGCGACTGATTGCTGAAATATTGGAACGTTTACTGCAGAAAAGCTTGCGGGACAATATTTAATCTGGGAACGGAGGCAGTCATAGGTGATTTGACCTCTGAATTTTCCTTGCTAGTTTTCACTGATATAGTATGTTCCTCTTCTGTGATAGTTTGATGACTACAGACCTCATTATCTAATAATCGAAATTAAGGCATTCTATGTAACCGTCGTTGTAGCTGATATTGTATTCACCAGTTGTTTTTTTGATTCTACTCTACCAGGAGAAATCTGGTTTCCAAGATGACAGCTTACGAATATTTTATCATTAACGTTTAGTTTAACAGATTTTCCAATGGAGGAAAGTTTTGGCGGTAGTGAAATAGGTTTTTGCAGGCTGACAGGTGCTTCGTCTATATTACTATTGCTATCGTTGACGGATTTATCCATAGAAGCTAATATTGGCTGGAGAGACAAAGGTTGTTCAAGGATAGAAGCATTTTCTGATACACTACCCATTACATCATTACATGCCATTTTTCTATTATTTATATCGGCATTGAGCTCATCGATCGCCTGCCTCACAGTGTTAGCAAACGTGATATCCAGTAAAAGGTGACAGACATGTTCTAATGCAGCTACTATAGTACTACCATTAGAACAAGGGAGGGGGACGGGTTAAGTGATAGGATCGAAGTCTAGAAAAAGACGTGGCGTTAATCATTTGCGGCCCTTCTGCTTATCGTGGTTTATGTATATCTCTACAAGGTCTCCAAGTGATAAACTAATATATTTAGGTGACTTTGAAGAGAGAATACGTACCAACTTTTGTTTCGCATTGAGCATGATTGGAGCTTCCAATAATTCTGCAGGAACAATGGCAGGACTATTAGAGATGTAGCTAGTAAAGCCTTTAGCCATCTCAAACGCACCTAACTTAGTATATTACTTCCATATATTTCATTAGACAATCTAACAGCTTGTTGCACCAGTAGCTGAGTTGAGGTAGTTGGTCTAAATATTTCAGACGAAGGTGTATGGCGGAGATGATGTTGTGTTCGGACTCTCATATATTTTTAGAGTGGCGTCTGGGTGGAAGGGCTTTGAATTCTGGATAGGATCTGTTCACAAAGTCGATAAATCCCTTGTGGTTGAACGAGTCATCGCCAATTAATGGACCAGAGGACCAGAATTGGGCAAGCCAGGTTGCCTTAAATACCAGGCTGGAATTTTCGAGGGACGTATTTTGTATTGTGGTTGCTTCTGTATATCTATATTTATCATCCATAACATAGAAAGGATGCTATCCATCATAGAAAAACTAGTCTTCGCATACCACATCGTAAAACTGACGCTTGAGCGGGATGAGAGAGTGGCTATTTCAAAACCGCAGCCAGCTATGTGCTGGTTGATGTTTTGAAGTATCCAGACGATGCGTAGAAGTGCTGATTGTTTCTGTGAGATGAATGTCGACAGCTTCAGACCATATATTGTTGCGTTTTAAAATAGATTTGATTTCAGATAAGGTTGCGTGACCACACAAGTTTTTATAAACACGGTCACCTATTCTGCAGATTGTGGCTGCGGTGTGTCCGTTCCAGTACCAGAAAGTGCGTGATGAATTTGGTGCCGGGATTGGCTGATAAATAACTCTAGTGGTAAATTGATATGCCTCTTATATTCCAGGATTGAGAAATTATTGCGCTGAAAATTGTGACCGGGAATAACCATGCAATCATTATCTAATTGTGATATATTACTAAGGCTCTTAATAATTATCCCAAGAACCCATTGAGATGATCCACCCAATACTAAATGTCTAATTCAAAGTACTGTGTCATCTTTTGAAATGTTGAATACAACAGAACCAATAATTTGTCTCACATCACTAGCATGTACACCGATACCATATTATCAGAATAGAAAATCCAGAAATGCATCTAGTATTGGTTCTATAGTAGTTGGGTCACTGGTCTTACCAATAACTGACTGCATTTACAAAAGTTCGACTTGACCAATAGCATAATACGGCGCACCTTTGTCAATCATGGGACCAATTCTGGGGTGTACGAGCCATGAGGAAGAGGCGTGCGATCCACTGTATTTATAACGGAGTGCACAATATTAAATGGTTTGGGACGCAGTGGATGTCTACCGCAACCAGTATTACTGTTGCTACCGTGGTGTAAATTATTAGGACGACCATTCCTCCGAGCTGTATTAATGGGATTATATGATGATGCTTCATTATCATTTAGTGAGCCATCGTGGTCATGGTCGATAAACCGATGACCAAATTTACCATAGCGACTGAATGGACTTTTTTTCTGGTTTCCCATGTAGTCTTGTGAATTGTTCAACTGGCGGTTGCAATCACAGTTGTTAATATTGTAATTGGTCTTAGGGTAATTGCTAACTTGGTGGTGCTGAGAATATCCTGAGTTGAAAGTAGGCCGACTATTATCGGCTGAGTGAGATGAAACCTCATTGAACGGACGTTGGTGAGTTTCAGGTTTGACACACTCACGAATAACAAATGCCATTTTTCGAAGCAAACTGACTGAATAAAGTCGTCCGTGTATGATTCCGTCGGTAAAATATGTTGCTGGGTTCTGCTGCTGCTAAAATTGATATCCGCTGGCTAATGTCGACTTCTGAATTAGAAAAAAGTATAATGGCTGCATTGAATTCCAGATAGGGCAACTAAAGAACAAAGAGAGTTGCATTTTTCAAGTTGAGCACCAAATACTATTTCTAAATCATTAAATTGATTATTTTGACCACGGGGACCAGAAGAAGAATTTACAGTTCCTGAAATACCAGTAAAGCTACAGTCACAGGATCTCGTTTATATATTGCACCAAGAATGCGCTGTACAACACGTTTCTACGCTATTTCATGTATAATGATTCCCTCACATAAATCTTTAGCTCTACCATATAAATTCAACTAAAGGAAAATTACGTGATTGCTTTCATCAATTTTGATTGAATTTCTGTCAGGTGAGTTGTCTCCAACAGAGCACCAACTATTTACGGATTTTCAATACTCGTATTGGTCTCCTTTTCCATCCGTCTGAGAAACAGTCTTGATGTCCTATGTAAAGCGGGGACGAGAAGGAAGCATCAAAAGTTCATCTTCTGGGCCCATAACTATATAAACTTGGTCTTGGGGTGTGTGGCTCGCCGGGGCTATAAGACCCAGAGTTCCCGGTGGAATATCATGAGCCAATAAAATAGTTTCACATGTCAGACAGCAAAAAGCGTCACTACCACAAAAGGCGATGCTGGATCCACCCATGCACGTCACAGGCCCCTATCTTTAGGTGCACCCACCGTGGATTGAACTACCAACCTACCGTTCAGCAAAGTGTTTCCCGACCACGAGGCAACTATACTGGTAGGTGACCATTTATTTATTTCATACCTTCTTATACAGCACAAATTTCCGCTTTACAGTGCATTTCTTTCACCACCGACCGTCAATTATACAATTACCGGCACGGCATCCTATTGAGTAACAACGGGAATCACTCTCCTGATCAACTGTTTTGATAATCGAAAATCATGAAAGCAGCAACTAACTCCCAGTCGCTGCAGCGAACCGAAGCTCCGAAGCGAAATAAATTTCCTGTGGCTCACCACAGGTGATTAATACAAATTGTGATACAGTAGCTCTATTTGTAGTGAAATTGGTGGAATTATTGACACCGTTTAGTGCAATGTATCATGACTGTATCTCGATGCTAGTATCGAAGCTGAGCTGGTACTTGTCATTTCATGCTGGGGGTACATGTAGTAGACGACTGTATTATCTAGTAAGAATCTATAATATAGCTACGTTGAGGATGAGTGGTTTTGTGAAGGCGTTTTAAGGTTTACCTGGTTCTTATCATTCGACTGAGACGAGAACGTCGTCTCAGTCAGTGCTCATATAGAAAAATGTGAAAAGACAGCACATGCATATTTGTGATATGCGAAATGACTACAATCAAGGTTTAAAATAGATAGACATGATAGTTGATATCATGTCTATACATAAATTGGAATGCCATGATCCAGTATAACCAGATGACAACAGGGACAAAAAATGATAGGCTGGCTTAGATAGCCGGAAATATTTCACGAAATATTCGGACATTTCCAAGATTTATGATTAGAGTTGGAATATTTTCACCAAGTCGAAGATAATTTTCTCAGAAAATCATGCATTTTTTGTACGTCCGTAACTTTGAATAAACCAAAAAATCATGAAATCATTGATTTTGTAGTGTACATTTTGGAAGATATTTTTCCCTTCTGTGATTGGCGGGAGTGCACCATTAGCTTTTTTAGAAATGATTCTATGCAGCTTCCACTCCACTGATTTACATTTCAAAACATATAAAACGGGAAGCGAGGAAGAAAATTACAAAACAACACAGGTCACCTTAAGACCCATTTTTCTTTTCGTTGTGATCAACAAGCGTGCAAAATAACACGCCAACATGGAACTCTCATGGAGGTCCGATTCAACTTGTGTACTCAAGGCAGACTCGTATTTTACTCGCTTCTTCTTCTACTTCGAAAATGCCAATATGCGAGGCAAAATTGACGAGGAGAAAGCCTCCTAGTTGTTTGCCTACCTCGGCGGCTCTGCGTTCAATTTCTTCTACGACAACTTTTCTGCTGATGGTGAGATGAAGCACGCAGCTTCAAAGTTCGTCCGAGTCAAGGAGGCCTCAATTGATCACTTTGGTGATAGTGAAGGTGCTCAAGATCTTATTCAGAATGCAATGATCAGGCGCCTTTCTGTCGATGACTCAATCGTTTCGTTGCGTGAAATTAACAATGCGTTAGAAAAGGCCACGTGTCATGATGAAGCGAGGTTTGGTTTGCACCGCACTTCAATATTGAAGATACTGGATTTGGCACAATTTGTTATCTTCATAGGTTGTTCCAACTTCGCGAAGGCGGAGTAAGAAATCGTGGACTACCAGGAGGAGGAGACTGCGTTTCAAGCTTCCCCTAGAGATGTTTCACTGACTAAGTTACCTGTTCACGCGGTAGCTTGTGTATCAAATGTGGGAAACAAGGTTGAATCTCTGGTGGATCAACTGTCTAACCTGACTACTATGGTGAAAAATACCTCACAACCCAGGATTAGTTCCAATATGGGCGGAGAGCGTACTTGTTCGTGTTGTCGCAAGCTTGGTCATGTTGCGAATAGATTCACTGAACATCCCCATCTAGATGCACGTTGTGAGAAGTGCAACAAAATGGGACAACCAGAGGCGACATTCTGGGTTCGAACCGATAAGCCGGGGAGAAAGGCCAATGATGATAAAGATTAAAATGAGACAAAAAATAATTCCAATTTCAGCATCATTATTGATAATAAAAATATTGACCCAGTTCTAGACCTTAAACGGAATTTTGATGAACATTCAGTGCCCACGATCGCTCACCCGGAAGGCTTAATCTCCATGAAAAATGTGGTCAATCCTGTTCCTGTTCTGGCACGCCCGAATAAGAGGTTTGGTCCAAAAAAGACTAATAGGTCCACCAAGAAGGATGATTGAAGTAAGTTCCTAAGTATGACGTATCTATAGCACTCTCCAACGCCCATTACGGGATTAAATTTAAACAATTGCTCCAATGAGATGCTGTAGAAGCCAAGAGAGATCTGACGAGCATGTTTCGTAAGAAGTCGACCCGTCCAGCTCACAATTCTAATGTTGCCGCTGAAGCTAACAAATCCGTTTCTATTCAACTTCTGTAGGATGCTTCTGGACGTTTCCTTTGTTTAACATGTGTGAAAGTTTATGGTACCAAGGACTGGGCTCTGTTGGACTCGGGTGTGTCGCCAAATATCTTGCGAAAGGGGATCGTCAAAGATGTCTCTTTGACCCCGATAGAAACAAAAGAAAGGTATCACCGTTGGTAATGGTTCTCATTATTCGACGATGGGATTTGCTAAAAGTTGCCCCTATTTCTTTGGATTGTGTGTCTGTTGCCCTAGATTTCCTCGTTGTAAAGGGTGCGCCCTTCAACTTGATAATTGGTGTTCCAACTATGAGGAAACTCAGAAAAAAGTTAGGTTATGGACAAGATTTATCTCGCTTCAAGATTGGCGAGACGAATGTTAAGTTGCCCTTATAACCAAATGTATCCAAGTATCGTATTTCCAAGAGCAGAACGTACAGTGAAGACTTCAACTCTGATACCGACATAGTTCCAGAGTCTTCTTGGGAAGAAGACGAGGATCAAGAGGGACCAATTGTTCTCACGGTTCGGGAAAATGTTCCCCAATAATTTGATGATGGTGACTCAGAACATGAGCACAACCTGGGCATCCTACGTGCGAGGTTGACTCATTTGTCGAATGAACACTCGGGGAATATCTTTTTCTCCCTGACGAAGTCGAACATTGTCGCATGGGCGCTGGACGACCTTCGACCAGAAGATATGCCTATCAAACACTTGTTCGAGTTGGTATATACGGATCCCATCCATATCCCATCTCCTCGTATGTCCCCGCTTCATAATGATATCGTTCGAAAAGAATTATATAAGATGCTAGGTGCTGGGTTAATTACTCCTACTGTGTCTTCGTGGGCGTTTCTCTTGGTGATAGTGACGAAAATGATGGCAAGCTGAGGTTCTGCGTTGACTGTTGTGCATTTAATCAGAAGATGAAAGCTGATCGTTGGTCCCTCCCGAATATTCAGAAGATATTATATGATCTAGAGAGCAGTGTCGTGTTCTCAACCGTGAATGTTTTTTGGCTATTGGAAAGTACGAATATCAGAATTCTGCAAGGGGAGGACGACTTTTGTTTGCCTGTTTGGAACTTTCCTGTTTGAGTTCATGCGTTTTTGCCTCATGAATGCTCCTTCTACCTTTTAGCAAATGATGGAAATCATCTTCTCTGGTATTCCGTTTGTTCGGGTTTATCTCTATGATGTCGTGGTGTTATTCAAGTCAGAAGAAGAACATCTCGACCATCTACTTCACGTCTTTCAGCTGATTATAAAACATTGTCTTTCAGCTGAAGATCTCGAAGTTTTCGTTCGTGCAAGCCAAGTTGGACCTTCTTCAGCATGTCATGGATAATGCGGGAGTTTCTGTTGATCCGTCGAAAATAGAAGCAATCCGTTTGTCCTAGATTCCGACGACAAAAACCGAGTTTCGTATTTTCTTGGGTCTGGCGGGAAATTATAGTGGTTTTGTCAAGTGTTCTGCGGAAACATGCGCAGACTTGCATGCACAAACTTCGCGGAAAGGCCCCATTGAATGGAATCCCGAGATTAACATCGCATTTGAGAAGATTGAAGTGGCGCTCAC
>JAULBU010021534.1:0-19120 GCA_032358235.1 Odonthalia washingtoniensis
AAGACTGGATACGACGATTTTGGCAATGGTGTTGCTGACGATGCTTATCCATTCTCGCATCCGTACGAAGAACCTGATGAGAACAGCGATGGTGTTGTTTACGAATTTCACCACCCTGGTGGAGTGAGAGAACATGGTGATCGTCAAGATCGTATTGGTAGTGTTGATGGACAAACATTTGAACATGATGAACGTTTCCATGTAGAAGATGGTACAATGAATGAAACTTTCGTTATATCACAATATATATTGAAGATGATGAGACTCGTGATACATATGCAGTAATTACGTATTTTAAAGAGCATAATCTTGATACTTGTGAATAAGGTGATAATAATCATCGCCAATCCATGTACCGCACGAACATAGAACAAATATTTGGTGATACTGCAGTATATTGACATGATAATGATGGAGATGGAATTCAACGAACCCCTGCATCATTCATCCATAATACATTCAAGATGGGTCGTGAATCAACAGTTATCTCTCAAACTATGACAGCCGCCACTGAAATGGAAGACCATCATTATCATCCAAGACAGTCATAAAGTGGATATAGTGATGGACATGATAGCAATCCATCCAACGCAAATGGAAATGAAAAGTTAAGTCGTAGAGCGGCAGCAGCAGCTCAAAGATATACTCAAACAACTCGTCAATCACATTTCGCATACATATTAGGAAGGACCAAGGGAAGGACGATTATTGCTCTTGATTCAATTGGAGAACCTTTATCAGGTACTGGGTCAAACCCTGCACTGAAACCTTACAAAACGGGTATTAATATTCCTCAAGCATCATCTGACGAAGCTGACAACTGTATCGATTTGATTAATATTCCAGGTAACTTATCTAAAGAAGGTTGAACCTTCTTTCTTCATCTCCGTTTCTTGCTGCTGATGGTGCACCCTCATCAAAACGGCGCATAGTTTTGAAAACAAGAGTTAATCTGATGATTTTAATAACGATAAATTACCTTTATTTTTAGAAAAACCTTTTTCTTTTTTTAAAAAAATATTATGGTTGCTATGCTTTTTGAAAACCTCCTCCGTATGGAGGACAAGAATTTGCCAAAAATCAATTATTTAATTTTCTACAAACGGACGCAGTCTTAAATGAAGTTAAAATGGCGAAAAAATAGCATTTAAATTAAGTGGGCAAAAAATTAAATCGCCAAGATTTGTCGTTTTTAATATCGATAAAACACCATTTTTTAGAAAGTAAAAATATATTTTAGAAAATGGTTGAAAATCGGTGATTAAGGCTCCGATCTTTTAGAAAACATCCTCCATATGGAGGACAAGATTTTGCGGAAAATCAATTATTCATTTTTCTGCAAACAGACGCAGTCTTAAATGAAGTTGAAATGACGAAAGAAATAAAATTTAAATTAAGTAGACAAAAAATTAAATCGCCAGGGTTTGCCTTTCTTAATATCGATAAAAAAACCTTTATTTTAGAAAGTCAAAAAACGATTTTAGAAAATCGGTAAAAATCGTTGATTAAGGCTGCTATACATTGCTGCGTACATGGCAGGCTGCAAAAACATTACATTAAACAATATACTGAAAACCAAATTTCTTGCAAGCTGCTGTTGCACACAAAAACTTTATATATGCCGTGTTCCTCCATATGAAATTCATATTTTTGCAGGGAATTAAATAATTAATTTTTTGCAACAGGAAATCAATTATTTAATTTCCTGCAATTTTTCGTCCGTCATATGGAGGAAATGTTTCTCCAGAAAATTAAATATTTAATTTTTTGCAACAGGAAATCAATTATATAATTTCTTGAAAAAATACGAACTCCATATGGAAGGAATTTTTTTCGTCATTGTTACTCGGTCAAACCAGCCATACTATTGACAGGATATTGGTCGAAGACCTGCCAGTTCTTCCACCAATACCCGGTGACAATTTCAGCAGGAACACGTGGCTACAGATGTTATCTTCATCAACGTCATTCACCGTGACCACTATGCTTCCCTCTTTTCCACTGTTCACCAACTCACTCATTGTCAATGGTCGTCGACCTTTTCTCCCTCTTTCGTATGCTACATCATATATATGTAACATGTCCATTTCTTTAGAGTAAATCATTCTGGGTACTTGTAAGAAATGAAAATGTTGGTGATATTTTGCCTCCGCCACTATGGGAGGCAAAATACCGCCACCATTTTCATGTCAATGTGGGATAATGGCGACAGTAGTATGTCACCATCATCTCACAAGTCCATTAAATTGTCATCGAAGTCCTTTAGACTAGATTGAATAAACTGTTGCTTCATCATTTCCCACATAACACCTTACATTGAATCAAATTTCTTCTGAAAAGAACAACCTGTATCTACTAGATATCGAACGTAGTACTTCTACGTCAATTTCATCTCATCCTTCACGTACTAAGACAAATCAATCGCCACGAGTTTTTCCTCTTCTTCTTCGCTTTTATTTCTTTGCAATATAGCAACATGAAAGTTTTTCTTATTTCACTTTCTTCAACATTTCATCTACCAATTTCAAAAACCTTCGCACAACTGTTACTGGTACTCTATCCATCGTTTGATCCAAAATAGATGAATATAATATAACCCACCATTCACTATTATTGTCATCATCACCATATTTCAATAACAGCGTCGGGCATGTTAGGAAAATTTGTATACGTATGTACGTCAACTGCAGTAAGTTGATCGCCATTATGGAGATCAGATTATTTATGATAAGAAGCCTTGGAAATGTAGCAAATTTTGCAGACGTGTGATGGAACGGAAATATATTTGTAATGTTTTAATGGAAGTTAAAGGTAAGATATTCCAGAGAAAATAATAAGCGTGCTACACGCTTCTCGGGTTCTGATAATTACGTCATACTTATTACTTTGCACTTCTATAATGTTGGAGTAACATTTTCCATGTGTATAATAACCAGTAAGTTTCGTCACATCAACTATAGATGAGGAAGACTTCAGTTACGAAGATGGTACTAAATGAGGAACGACTAGAGATATAATGTAAACATGTACTTATTGAGTGGATTAAGAAGCTGTGGGCACAATTTTCAAATATTATAACGGGAGCCTTTGACACCACCATTCAGGTGGTTGTTAATGCATCTAGAATACGATACTACATGACTTATGTCGTTCATGAGTCGTAAACAATTGTAGTGCGTTCCAACTGTAATTTTTTTATTTTTGTAATAATGGAGATACGCTAATTACTTTCGGGTCTACATATAATCTTACCAAACTTGAACAATATCCGAACAACCCATTGTTTTTCACGACTTTATGCACATGTATCGGCGCATAAATTTCATACTGAAGGGAAGGTGTGCACAGGGATACTGATTGTAAACCTATTGAACGTACTACATACTCCACTCACTATTCACAGGTCGAAGACCACCGATTGACGATATAAGAAAGACAATTTTCGGAGACAATGGAATTTTTGTGACAAAGTCTCTCTTTCATTGTTCTAAGAAGCGCCCAAGAAAAGGAAGGGCGTATGTTTGGATGTACAAAACTTCGTTAAAACTACCGTGTATACTATTTTGTGTGTTTCGACTTGCGGGAGGAACTACACCCAAAACACCGAAAGGTGTGAATAATGCACCTGTTATGAAAATGGTTCTTCTGGGAAGGAATGGACTGGTCGTATGTATTAATGAATATATACATCATACTACACCATAATGCCACCATAATCAGGATGTTATGGTTGCATTTTGATGGTGGCAGTGTACGAGTTGAGCCATATTGCCGCACGCATGTTGAGTAAAACTGGGGAATTATTTTAGAGATAGTCGGAATTTGAAAATACCCAGACTGAGTTAAATACTTACTACAGATTCATGTTTCAATTAATATGAAAGAACGAACACACATGTTTATTAAAATTTTAAATGATTTACTTTTCAGATTTACAACAGCTCTTAGAGACATTTTCATCGATGATATGTTCTGTTTCCGTGATATTTAATAATAATATTCCACAGAAGGAAGTTTCTCACGTGCTATAACACTTGACCGTAGGTTAAATTTTTATGAAACAATTTTCAGATTGTACTTTTTTCCATATTTTCTGTAGTCTTTTTTCTGACAATTCATTAAAGAACTAAGATTAGAAATTTTATTGACAGTGGTACATTTTTAAAATCTCAACAGACTTCGGCCCTTCCGTTACCATCAGACAGGGTAAGAATTGTCCGCCCGGTGCCTCTTTCGGAAATTAAATTTAAAAATAACCAGGAATTTAGGTGCCATTTTCATCCAATTTCATTAACTGTCCTTAACCTCCACTTTCTCAATTTCTCACATTCTCCCAACACATTTCGTTCCCCAGTTTCAACCATCACAAATAAAATTGGAACGATCAGCGCCAAGGAAAGAAAGTTTATGCATCAACGATATCCGACGGCGAACTCAACATGTCGCTTCCCATCGCAACGAATTACATGCGCTAATATTTTCACAGAGGTCCGTATACATTTCAACTTTTCATTGACATCGACATTTTATTATTGCTGCTATTAGAATTATTAACTTTTCTGTTCGGTAATGACTTCTTCTGAATTCCGTTAACAGGTAACTTCTCTTCTTTCACTGCCCCCGGAACAGGTTTGTACTCTTTCCAATTTTATACTCACATTACAATTTCATATTTTTTCATATATAATATACTAACATCTTTCCTATTAATGATATTTATTTATGTATTTCCATATGTCAGCAGATCAACATGGCATGTCTATTCACACTAAGGTCATGGATAAAATTATGGGATTTTTTGATATATTATATATAGTTATATGTTCGTATGTGTATTTGTGTGTAATAATTTCCTTTTTGATTGCGGCGGTGTTTAGATGTTGTTTTTAGTTTATTATTCCTCTACTTTTACAGTATTTTAGGGCCTTTCACTTTCCCTATTTATCTTAATTTTTGATAGTAGCCTCTTTATCATGTTTTCTATAGTTCCAATTTTCTTTATT
The DNA here is from genome assembly GCA_032358235.1 of Odonthalia washingtoniensis. Taxonomy (NCBI): domain Eukaryota; phylum Rhodophyta; class Florideophyceae; order Ceramiales; family Rhodomelaceae; genus Odonthalia; species Odonthalia washingtoniensis. The sequence continues at coordinate 5,004 of JAULBU010021534.1, forward strand.
GCTCCATTTTTTCATGGTATTTGCAATATCACATAGTATGATATCTTTACAAAAATAAATATAACATGTATACCGTAATTGGTATACATGCATTGCAATGTATATTCTTATTATTCTATATATCATTCCCATATTCCATCATATCATTTCTACATACAACAGATATATACATCAGAAAACGCAATAACCATCCACTTTCACACTCGTGAAACGAATGTAAAATGGATGAACCATTGTTGATTGCATATGGTATATGAATGAATTAATGTACTGTACATACACTCAAAAATTCAGCACATGAATGTAAAAGTCAATGTGACTTACATTACAAACTACATTTTTTGCAGTATTATGAAGTATTCATTCAAGCTTTCATACAGAATGTGTGGTTACGAGCCTAGATTAAATACAACAAAATCTTCTGTGTATGAAAGAAAATTTCTATGATACATTCATGTAATTTTCCAAACAATGTATGTTGGCCCGGAATATTTCTTCTACTTACTATCCACCGTCCGTAAGTAAATTTCTATGCATCATTCATTAACACATACAGTATCTGTAAGCCACAGTTAATGTCCGATACATTTTATCTTCAAATTGTGGAGATTTTTTTTCAGTTACCATCCGTAACCATGCAAACACTATCGTTTTCTGTAAGTAACATACAAGGACCCCCAAAACTCACATGGCCTAGTATATGTGACATCCAACCCAAAACTACGCCTCTTGAATCTAGGCATTCAGTCCCGGAAACAGATACGCTGTATTTTTGATATTTGATAATGTTACATTACAGGCTTTCACTCCTATTGTTTAATCAAGACAGAATAACTCATGGAGAAATTCCTTCACATCTACATATACTTGACCGTTTTCGGAGTTGACACAGTGGATGGCGGCTCTCATAAATATTCCGTAAATATTTTCTTCCATTTCAGACATGTACATGCCTGCAACTAAAGAAAATTACTAAAAATCTTATGAAAACAGACAGTGGTGTTTTCTGTTGTTATCAGTGTTTTCGTAGTTCAAGTTGCTTGTAATACGATCAACTGGAATTATATCGCCTATTCCACCAAATTCATGTGAAGGCGGTAGCACTAAACTACGGAGTTTACTCCTTCGTCTATCATGGCGATCCATATCATCATGGATCATGGACAGATGGTTATCGAATCCACTATATCTAGTAGAAGATTAAAAAGAACAAGGTTCTGTAGACATCTAAATGTTATGAATGGAATGATAGTAGCACAATTTTCGGGATGAGAAAATTCTTTCTAAGTGGCTGAAAGTTGACTATCGAAACAATTTAGATGGTCTTCTTAATTTTTTTGACATTCAAAACTCTGCCTTGTTAAATCAAATCTTCGAGAAGGCAAAAACATTTGGGGGATCAAAGTTATCAAATTTAGACTTTTCTCGCACTACATTTGTTACTCACAATTTTCAATACAACCTGTTTTTCGGACTATTGGTCCTAATTTTTTTTAATATAGTACAAGAAAATTGTGGAAATAATTTTAAGACTATAAAACGTTTTGGCCTCTCCATATAATTCCGACACTCTTTGTATTCCAAAGGTACTGACTTCATGGTAGAGGTAAAACATGGATTCTTGTTCTTTGTCGAACTGCTGGAGCAATTACACGACATTTCATCTGAATACAATTTGGACAGAATCTCATACAGCTTACTTAGTATCTGTTTGAAGGCTCAAGTGTTTGGTTCTGCATGTGACTTGTGCGGTGGAATTCAAATGACATTCTTCACCGAACTAAAGTTGTTGTAGCAATATTGTAGACGACATTTTGAACAATGTTAAAGGAAGTATTTCTGAATTTTACTGACAATTAAATTTGAATCTTTGAGACGAGCGAGACTTTTCGTATTTCGAAGCTGATGGAAGATGAAAAGTTGATAAATACAACTGCCAGAAATATTATAATTCTACATTAATTGATTGTTCCTATGATGCTACTGTCTGGTGCCAAAATTCATGGTCCGGAGATAATTCATATTATATCTTCCACAAGTAGCAGAAATGACGTCAAAGCCAATGAATATAATCATAAAATCATAAATTATATCAAGTACGATTATTTATCTTCTATTCTACGTCATTTTGATTCAACAATTAATTCCGGTTCGATGCCATCTCCAAGTGGTCGACGTGGTGGTCGTGAAAAATTAATTTTTAAACTCAAGTTACAATAATGGATGGACTAGTGGAATCCATCCTCATATGACACCTGAAGGCCTTCCTCTCTACGGCTTACCAACAAAAAGTACATCTGTAGTTGACGTGGTAAATGAGGCACAGATCTCGGCCATAATGGTACAATATCTGAGAGCTGATAAATAATCAATAGTAACAAAATCCGGAAACATTCATAGGGGTCTGCATTGTATATTGTAGTATATTCACACCTCCACCTATTTCAATGTTAGACACAAAACATTCTGTATTCAGTTGATTATCTTGTGAATAAGGTATTGTGCATTCAATTTCAAAATGATGGTATACCAATGTGAACTGAACAATTGTTCTGGGGGTAATTTCAAAGAAATGCCAATAAAATTGATGCAATTATACAATTAGAGGTTACGTAAACCTCTTCCATATCTATGTTCTTTTTATATGTCACCACAATTTTCTGATTCTTTGGGAATATCTGACGAACCTCTTAGTTATTTTTCATATTTATTATCAAATCCAAACCAATCATTACATTCCGTACATGTTATGTTCAGTAGTAATCTATTCCGTCCCCATAGTTTTGCTTTCAACATTTTCAATCACATTGGGAGCCAGATTGAGAGACATTGTTTTAAGCAGATTGAACTATTTTCCAGAAGAGTCAAGAAGCCAATTTTCCGTAACTTCCATCATTGTGAGATCATCTTAATGAGAATCCTACACGGAATTCTGCGGATTGGTAATTAAAATGAGATACAGTCCTTCACGAAATGGGTATAATTCTTCCATTGAACAAATTATTTCTGAATTAAATGAGCTAGTCGTAGATTTGAGTGCATCGCTATGATTGTGACCCAAATAGCTATTGGCAAATATTTCCCCATATATTTCCTTCAGATAGCTATAAGTAAGCTATTGTTTCTCCCAAAATATCCTGAACAACAAATGATCCGGTCCATGTTATCGGGTTATGAATAATAGAATATTATTTGGAGATGATCTACACGTAATTTGCTATGTTAAGAACAAGATTGATCAATCATTACAATAATTAATGATAATAGAATTTGACAAGTTGATTGGACAGGAGAATCCACTAAATAATTTAATGTTGGTCAATTGCTTGGACAATGCGAGTCCAAGTACTATTTAAATGATTTCTCGGTGTTTGGACGACGAGAGTCCAAGCAATAAGTTTCTTGATTACGAGAGTGCAATACTTATGTTAAAGTATTACAATTAATTTAGACAATCCGAAGTCTATAAATACTGTACTGATGAGAGGAAAAGATTAGATGAAGAAAAAAGACGAACCCAACTGAAGAAAGATGACCCAACTGAATAAGAACAAAAGACAACCATCAGCCGAACCAAAAGTTTGGAGTACATGCGACACCAAATTCCGATTCCTACTGCGTACGTGTGGCCACATAGAATCATGTTTGATTTTGACTATTTGATTGTTTTGAGACTACTGTTTTGTTAAACCTACTTACTTTGCAATTGCTGCTATTGTCCTGTCTACACGTGTTATACATACAGGTGCTGTGAGAAACACCTGATATGTCGTGTGAAGCCACAAATATAAGGTGTATTTAATTCAAATGTTTAATTATCATAACTACTGATTTATCGGGATATAAGTTCCGAGATAATCTGTCATATGCCATCATCATTCTTTCACCACCTGATGCTACATCATGTTAAATATCCTCTCCCTATCCGAAGAATGTGAAATTTTAGCCAGAGTCCATATTGATGATGAAATATGTCTCGTCGTGCTTGTCAAGGCCTTCTTCGTTGATAATTATACGATTGAACTGTCCATTTATCTTCCTCAGATGTGAAGCCACTTCCATATCCATAAAAAGCCTCATTCACAAGACTCGTTTTGAGCTTTTCATTAAAGGAATGTAAAACTTTTGAAATTGATCACAAAATGATTGAACACACCTCAAACTGTGCTTGTCGTTGATTGTATTTTCCTAAACAAGATGAATCATATTTACGTTGTAGACAGAGTTATCTGAACAGTCTTTGATTGGACATTATGTGATCAATATCACAAGCGAACTGAGGAGAAAATAGTTTCCCAATAGATTTATTTCACTCCGACTCGGCAAAATGCTAAAACCCTGAACTGAAATCTGTATGTAGTTCTCCCACGTATGGCGGAATATGACGGATTATTTACACCATTGGCCAAATTTCAATTCATTTGAATCATCCATGTGATTACATTAGTGCGAGAAGAGGTTCCGCGGAGGGTAAGGGTAGGCGTATCTATGATTTAAGCATCCTGGTCAAGACAAATGTTCATGAACTTCACAACTTTTTTTCCTGCTTAGAATTGTGGAAATATTTCGGAACTTAGAAGCTTGCTTTGGATACGGGATGTATTCACCATCCCGGTGGACCCTATTGAGTATCAACGTGACGATATTTATCTTCTGGGTACGTGTTAGAATTTAATGCAGATAACTAGTGATGGAATTACCGGTACGTACGGATCTGCTTCTCTTCGTTGGAGGTCCTATAGTCTGTGTACAGTTGAGTCGAAAGAATAAATGCGATGTCTTATGCAATTTATGTCTACATGGGACTAATAGTACGAGAAAAAGCGACAAACTTATGGAAGGAATTGACAGATATACAATATGTGGCGTAGTTTACAGACTGGGGATTGTGGTGGTATATGAAAAGTGCGGGTTTTGGAAATAATGTTAGACTTGTTGACGTAGTAGAGTTATGACTGGAACATGACAGAAAGCGAACAAAATAAACTTTCAAGAGCTTCTATCGTCCAAAAAATGCAATACTCACTATCTAATGTATAACAAGGTTCATGAGGATGAATCTTCCCAGATAAATTTTGATTTGAATAACAGAAATTTGGGTATTTCCACCACAAATTTGGTCACATAATTTGCATAGTACAGTACAGTTGGTTCCAGTATGGTGCAGAATCCTGTCAGTTGCTTTGGGCTAATTAATGCAGCACACTCGTGCATAAATTACACATGCGGGAGATTCCAGTGATCATAAATACATCGTACAGCGTGTACAAACGATGCGATGACATTTCTAGAATTTTAATAGAACTTCGGTTTTTAAAAAACGAATTACATTATTTAAATTAAAATGTTCGTGCGGGTCGATCTTTTCAGAATAAGATTCGATAATAATATACAAATATTGGGAAATTTTTAATTACATCGATTTAAAGTCGGTCACTCTGAATATAGTCGATCATCATTTCACACTGTTGCCCGTTACTCGCAGTACCAACTGTCTATCCAGTGCAATATTCTATTTAGTAACCAGTATTACCCCACTTAAACTAGCATAAATAACCACAATTCTATTTCCTCTTAATGACGGTTCAGTGAACGTTACGCTGTATTCTTGATGGTGTTATGTCTCACCAAATCATCACAATTGAGCAATGTTCTTATTGAACGTGACCACTTCGCAAAGTATAATTATGTATTCATCCGCCGTAAAACTTTCATTTCTTCCAGAATTGATGGCAGTCACAGGGGATGGGAAACGTTCTCCTTTTTGGATACTTTTTGCGATGTTGCGGTACATTTGATGGACTATATGAATTAGAGGTGTGTGATGATGCGATTTGAAGCAGTAACAATCAGTTTGATGAAGGGGTTGTTCGAAAACAAAGTGTACAACAGAAGTAAGTAATGGAGTACTGTATGAGTACATCTTGGTGCTTAATTTTGATACATGTGCCTATTAAATTTATTGCATCTATTGTATACGTTTACTCATTAACTTATCTCTTTTATTCAATTCCAGGAAACGTTTTGTAACAGAATTCCGAAAACACTTTCACTTGTAATAAGTATTGCCTAATTTTGAAACATTCACTGCAGAGTTGTTCTTTAATATACCCATAATCTCATTTATATTATATGTTAAGTTAAGCTTATTTAGTTCCGAGTGAATGTGCCTCCGTACTACTTGATTCGACTCTGGTGAACGGGTTCGTGCATAATCATGCTCCTTTATGATAAATGGAAGTGGAAAAGAACGTAGTATGAATTATAAAACCAGTGAGGAGGATCCCAGACAACAATCTGAATGATATAGGATGTCGTCACCAAGGTATGTGTTCATATGATCTTTGGGAAGTCGTCAACAGATGTATGCTACTGGCATGATATAGGATACCGTTACCACCTTGGTATGTAGTTGGCATGATATGTAATCCCATTGTACCCATAGTATGGCTTTGGCTTGATACAGGATGACGAAGTCGATTCAGTGTGACAGTTCATAAGATTTTTGACCTATTGTTATCATCGCGATAAATACAGCTATGGTGATATACGAACGTACGCGATAATGTTATACTAACGCACGTGATTATTGTAAACGAACGCACACATAAAAGCGGGGAGAAATGCACACGGGAGACGACTCAATGACAGGACTATAGGAAAGAGATAAAATCCAATAACAGCTACGGCAGTTGAATACAACCACTATACTATACAAAACTGACCAACCACGTGTGCCGTTTATTATTTGCAAGTACTGTTTGTCAAATCGACTCGACAACAGGTAGATTTGATGCCTGCGCTATCTTCTTGTGATACAATGAAAAGGTAACGATATGAACGTATCCATTCATTTACATATTTCTACTCAGAACGTGTGTGTATAATTGATGCACAATTCACATTATTTAGCATTGACAAATGCCAAATAGACTGGACTGAATTATAACTAGTTAGTATTCACTAACAGTATAATTCTATATACATGTGTTGAATCATTTAGACTGACATCATTATGTCTGTATAAATACCGCTTCTCGGAGAGAAGAATAACAAATGAAAGAGTTAGGCACATTTTACACTTGAACCAATTAATTCGTTTCTCAACCATACTCAGGAAGTATACCAGACTTAGTTGATTGGAATCAACGAACACGACACAGCCTACCACCGGGTAATAACCGATGGTATAGCGAGGGCGTTTCTTCGAAGCGTTTGTTGCGATTCCGTCAGTAACTACATCGGGGGTGATGAATCGCCTTCAGACAACCGAGGCCGTAAAGGTTCTTTATTGCATCAGGTCTACGACTCAACTGTGCGGACCGGAGCAAATTAACATATGTTAGGCAATTATTCCATAATTGCATAAAATCACTATAATTCCATTACTATGTTTCTTTGATTAATCGTTTATTATTATTAAAGTAGCTTGGTTTTATCTACAGATATGACATGTAATGTAATGTCTGGAACACTTTTGGCTCGGTTTGTAACCCTACTGTAGTATCCCAAGATAGTACACACGCACGTGTATCTTATTTAGGTCATACACATACAGGGATAAACCCGATACAGGGAAAGGATGATACGAGTATTGTCTCATACTGACACCTTGAATCCGACTCTCACGTTAGCATTTGCCTAACACTACGTTCACAATCTAGTGCATGACTCCGAATCTTTCTGATGCCAAGACCTAAATTATGAGTCATATCCCATACTACTATCGGGTGAACTTTCTATAAAACTTCGCCTAGCCAGGATGAGGAGGTCAAAAGGAAAGAGAATACATTACATAATAAATACAATTTACCATCTTCCAGCTTGAAGGAGTTATTGGGAGATAGTTATTGACGGGTAGGAGAAATCTAACCCACTACGTGTACTAGATCGTACTAGCACTGTCTGATAGAAGTGAGGCAATTAATAGGATATATGGTTCCAATTTCTTTTGATTTGTAACTAAATCAACATCGTCACAACAGTGACCAGACCTAATTAATCCGCAACATTACTTAACTTCAACAGGATACCCAGAGCAACAGTAGTTTTTTGACCAGCTGGCCAGCCGCCCCTTTTGTTTACTTTGATATTTTGCTTTTTTTCTTTTACTTCATTTCCTTTACTTTTCTTCATTTTTTTGTTTCTTTTATATTCAAATAAAAAATGGTCAGAATAGACAGTTTAAAATCACACTGGAAATAGGATGACTCGGCCACAAAGGGGAAGAGGAAGAGGATTTGGTGGGGAAGAGGACAGCCTAACAACGAAGAATCTTTAAGAGCACCTTCTATACTTAGAGGAACAAAACCAGAAGAAAGCTTAGGAAAGGTAAATACTCCACTTACGATACCACGAAACCAAATCTTAACGTCGATCAACACCCCCCGGAACAGCCTGATAGTCACACACCAGGCAACGATATACGGTCATCACCATCAAATACGGAAACAAACCCGGCAGCGAAAATCGAGCTAATGGTGACGAACCCAGGAACAATTCGACTCCTGAACACATAAAATATCCAAACTTCTTATATATATATCCTGATCCATTTCCATATCCCCCGATGGGAGATGGGATCAAGTTGAAACTGGAGGTAACTCAGGATATGCGATAATAAATGTTAAAATTATATGAGTAATTAGAAATTAATGTTGCTAGTCTTTTGATTGAGATCATTTCAACATTTAGACCTCATTACATGAAACTATGAGACCCAACACTCATTTTCAAATGGACAGCACTTCTTTCTAAAGTTGACCTATATGTAGAAAGAGGTAGGCATGTCAATAAGGCACAGAAGCTCATCGACCATCTATACCTAGAAACACATAAATGTATCAAAGGAACTGTAAACCCAAAAAATATCACGGAAGTCAAGTATTCAGACGTCAAAACTACATTACCATTACAACAAAGACCCAAGGAACCATATATGCACCCCGACGGCAGAAAATCCATGAAAACCTCAATTGGAAATAAGAAGGAACAAAAAAAGACATACGACGAAATCCCAAAAAAGAAGCGGGATAACAATCCACCAGAAGAGAACCTAGATGATGATGACGGAGGCTTCAGGAAAGGAAAGGTATTGATATCTAGAGAAAGTGATGAAGATCCACATGTATATAAAGAAGGGAGGTATCAAGACGATATGAAAATACTGGGCATTAATGAACTAATGAGGGATTTAATCGGTAATCCAACATTCTCAGGGAATTGGAATGAAGATCTTGATAACTGTATTAATATCTTCAATACCAGATCTGACATGTGCAAAATTACAGATGATGAAAAATTGAAATAATACTATTAATGCTCACAGCGGTTGCATTAAATTACTACGCTAATAACATAAATCCAAATGCAATATACGGTGAAGAAATGATATTTTTGAGGTCATGATACAATTTAAATGATTAAAAGGCACGCATTTGACAAGATACAAGTCAATGATGTCAATGATATTATCTGAGGTTATGACCAAAGATTCCAACAAAGTAGAGGTCACCGTCTTTTGGAACTTCATAACCAAATTGAAGTATTATCAACACCAGGTGGATGCATCGTACCACGAAAATAAGTTTTCTAAGCGATAGGCTATTAAATGCTGTGGATATTCCGTCAATACTATTTTCATTGAGAGACAGAATCCCGCCATGAGTCAACAGGTGATAAAACGGATGGCTATCAACCTACGCTATGAAGCACCCTCTATAGGAAGTAATACTGCATGCGTGATTGGAGAAGTAGGGGATTACGAAGCCAACCATTCTCATGGTACGTCATACGTTGGTGAGGCTAGAGTAGCACGGAAGAAAACATGGTAGAATAGAAGACAAGGAAGAGCAAGCTACGACCAACATCGTACATTGAATTCAGGATGAATGAGAGTCGCGAAAGGATCTTTCTTCTGCCGAGAAAACTACAGGTCCAATACCCGACACAAGAACGAAGAAGCTATGGTAGCAATTGAAATTCTCAACGATTTCCACCCAGAATCCCTCCTTACTGTTGAGAGCTTATCCTTCCTTGTAAATCTAGTATCTCAAGATAACGATACTAAAGATGAAGAATCAGACGGCAATGTCCGTTGGGTTAAAAATGAGTATATCAAAGAGAGTAATTCAGACTTGACACATATGAGCACGGAGGATGCCACTGACGTCGAAGTTATATTATCAAATAATGAATTCATGCATTGTCTAACATATAATAAATATCTTTACGTTGCACTAGTAGTCATGAGTAAGCAATTGAAGCAATGAATTAACACGATATTCAATGGCATAACTACCTACAAGGCAACCAACCGAAAATACGTCGTGTGCAAGAGAAAGTCCGAGGCATACAGAAGAGAATTAGGTGGAATTATAGTAATAAGGAAATCAAAAAGAGGATTTAATATTATAGGGGAGCCAATTAATGTACTTGGAGAGGCCACAACAACAATTCCTTTCAACGCTTTGAACTTAATAATAGAAGGGAATTTTGCCGTAATAGAAGAAGACACACCATCATTGTTATCACTTGGAGACTTGATCTTGTAGTCACTTGTAGAATGATCTATACATCAGTCTCCATGGCCGCTATCTTCATATCGGATCAGTAAAATAGCCTTTCTCGTTGGAGAACTATTTCTTCATGTATCTTTAAACATCCGAGACCATTGTATATGCACTTTATACTGAACGGGAGCTTTGAAAAATACGTCAGGGATTCGGACAACCTTCAATACGTGCAACTAGAAATCTTTTGGAGAGAGCTAAGAGAGGAAGTTTAGACAAAACGATGCTGAATGAATTTTAGAAGATCTCGATCGACTACAGGATTTGAAAAACCAGCACCACCACCGGACGACAATTGAGGATGACTATCGGCACTGAAGACCTCCAGTTCAATCACCGAGTCATTGTAGACACAATTTTCATTGATTAAAAACCAGTGATACATCTAATCGACGAATGTACTCACTTCACAGCAGCATGTTTATTGGGGAAAAGCCCATCAAAATAGATATGGAGGTGCATAACAGACTTTGGTCACAAAAAACATGGATCCGCCTGATTTCTTTTCAGTTGATCAAGGGTCGGAAAATATGTGAAGAGAATTGAAAACTAAGGCGGCAGTAGCAGGATTAACAATGGAGGAAGCACCCATATAAAATACAGAGACTCTAGGCATAGTAGAGCTATACCAAGCACCACTGCACCGGTCATACGGAAATTAGGACAATCTATAGACATGGATGAAGGGACAAGTGATGAATGAAGAGAGATGTAGCGGTGAAATATGAGAGAGATGCATAAAAATGAAGGTGTACTATAAACGTTAAAATATTCAATGCTTTTTGTAGAGCGAAACGTATTTACGAACTAAAACTGTTGGAACGCCAAACCACTGATTCCGACACTTGTACATATGCTCCGTACAGTAAATGTCGATTTGAAACGTTAGGCCCTCAGAATTTCTAAATTCCATCCCCTCTTCCCTACTGATAATGTCGATTTCACACTTAAATCTCTACTTATCGTAAACTCTCCCAATATATAAATTCATCAATAAGAAAAGAATTGGATTCAATTATACAAGCGTATGGTACGAAATAAACTTCATCATCTGTCTAAGTTCTAACTATATACGGTATATATTATAAATCACCTCCAAAAATAGCTGAGTAGTTAGTAAAATTTGGTCAACATTACTAAGCCATATCTGTCCGATAGAACTAATAAAAATGCTAAGAAAAATTTTAATTTTATAGCAGTTTTTTCCGTCCAAAAAAGGCAGTATCTGATGGAATTTTTCGAACGCGGTTGGGGTACCATGATGGCGTTGTTTTGAACGCCGTTGGGGCGACGCTGTAAAAGGGGAGAAGATGAGCAAAACAGAGGGGCGAGAAGAGAAGGTTTTATGAAAGAGACGCTAAAACGTGTTTGAAAAAGGTTGTGAGAGGTAAATTTAGATGTGTTTCGTTCTTTTCCTTTTTTCTCTGGTCAGGCTCGGTGCCCTTGACTACATTTTTGAATTTTTCTTTACATGTATTTCAGACATTCATCATCCCCTTTTTATGTGATTCCATTCTGTACCACTTACGAAGAAAAATGAACTTTTCATTCGTCTTGTTCTCCGCACATTTCATAGTTTCAGCTCTTCTATTATTTCTTTTTCATCATGATACCCACCATACGCCAAACGTGTCTGTCTTTTTAGAAGTTTGATTGTGAAATATAAGAGAAAGGGGGTCAGCCTGAAGTATAAAGTAAGATGGGATCTAATGGAACTTACAGAGGAGCTTTGATTGGATAGGTTTGTTGAATTTTATTTGTTTTTATCCGACACAGTAGCAACAGTACGATCAGACTCAGCAGGATATTGCAGGAACATAGAAGCGTAGCTAAGGCTTGTGGTGATCGAAGTAGTTTATTATGGGCATCCGAAAGTCTTTCCGTTATAATAATAATAAAACCCAGAGACGTTCTTTTATAATCATTTATCTCATTATTAGGCAAGCAGAAACTGAGCATTCTCTAATGAAGAGAGGGAACATAGCTTGCCACGGATAGAGGATATGAATTCTTAATAGAATTGTAGAACAATGCGAAAGGCATATCGGAACACGGAAGAGTAATGCCATTCGATGAGAGTATTTCAAAATTTGGAGTCTATAACATTACGATGAAACTTCAACATTAGAGGGTTCTGGCAAATGAGAAGTGGTTATCGAATCACCGTTATCTGTGAAGCCACGTGGCCGGAAATACTGACAAAATAACGACCAGCTTTTTAACATACATTGAAAATGGCATTTTGGCATAACCATTTTAGAGTTTAAGTGAGTAAAAGAAAGTGACAGTTTAAAACCTGCAAGTACAAATTGTGAGGTAACTGTTTCTAAGGAACGGGAGAGAAATGGGTTATTTCTTTCGGACAGAACATATTAAAATAAGCCCACCCACGAAGAAAGTTAAATTAAATCCGCCAAAACTCCTGAGCCGTCTGTAGCATTACAATACAAATTAACTCCACCAACAAATAGAGAAAGTCTAAAAGAACAGCCAAAACCTCCATAGTTCTATAAAAGTATAACCTCAAGCAGAAATGTAAGACAAGCCTTGCACAGAACCACCATCAGAACTACAAATAAATAAAAACAAAACCGTCTATGGTCGCACAAAAATAATACAAACTTTGTCGTGCAATAGAGCGGTAGAAGAAAAGGATGACAACTTTCGCTGCTGCGCTCTCAAGAACGGCCAGTCCGACGACAACAATGCGGTTGTATCGGAGGTACAAACACCCAAAAAACGATGTGAAACAAATACAGAAATGGACCAGGGATAAAAAGACATGCACTTTCAATTTACAAAAATACTCAGAGTTGATGACACGTCATGACTTCAGGTTAAATCTGACGGACCTGATCAAAATCTCTAATATCCTTCGCCTTCCTGAGAGAGTTCCGAAAAGTCGAAGGTATCGCTGAGACAGCATAAAATCTTGTTGCATAGTTCTGAAAGGGTTTTATTCACCCTGAAATCTGGTCTACTTGAAGCAGATGTTTGGAATGGGAAGTTCGAAACTCGATGGAATCTTCTGGGAAACCACATATGATTTCACTGCAACACATGGGCATCATGTCACTGACATTGAAACTGAACTTTTCAGTGAAAAGGTTCCATATATGCGGAGTGTATAAAACATAAAGGAGCCCCGCTGAATAAGTGAGTTGGCTCTATTGGCTGCACTAAAATAAGGATGGAAAAACCTGGTGGAATTATTTATTTGCAGCTATCTTGCTACAGTGGACACATGTAAATAAGTTCCTAATTTAGCAGACTATAACCTCTCCAGACGGTTTAATTTTCCCTGTATTGTGTGGAGATGGGATGTCGACACGATATCACATTTCCACGTGGGAGAGGATTGGAAGGGGCTCTAGAAAATTGTCTCGTGATTGAAAATGAACAATATTACGTTTTCGGTGGTGATGCGTATGTTTAGCCCTTGATTTCATATATCTTATAACCGTTCCACCGAAACTCTAGTGCAACAAATATTTAATACTGACATTTTTAGTATGCGCAAGATAATGGAGTGTAGCTAAAAGGACC